>JAVTVY010013616.1:0-55191 GCA_036873755.1 Hanleya hanleyi
AAACATGGCAGTGTGACTAACGTCACAGGACCTACGAAGTACAGTAGGCATTAGGACTCGAACGCGAACTGAACTCTTGGAAATTCCCACCCCCAGTTGAAATCCTGCCTATATTAAGATGGGCACCGCCCAAGTCAGAATCGCCAGTGATTTTCATCAAAAATCACCAGAAATTTTCATTAAAAGTAGGTCAGCTCAGAACTTGTTGGTAACAATCTCCTAATGCGCCTTCATTCCAAAATAAATAACGATCGCGGATTTAATTTTACAATTTTTTAATTAAAGGAAACAGATTGAATAATATAGGTTCAGTAGATTTCAAGCTTTACGTGTGAAAATACATTTACATCTCTTTAATGGTTTTCAGTGCCCTTGTACAGGATCAAACAACTTTTTGAATCACATTATTTTCCCAACAATACAACAAATTTTTATATATAGTACTACATGTCCAGCTAATCATATCGTAGTTAGTTGTATTGTCGCTATATGGCTGAAATAGCGCCGTACTACATGTCCAGCTAATCATATCGTAGTTAGTTGTATTGTCGCTATATGGCTGAAATAGCGCCGAACGCGACGATTAACCCTAACTCACCCACTTCTGCAGTTTGGGAGTAAGCAGACCTATTTGATGATGATACATGTATGTTTACGCTCAATTCCTTAACCAGCATCTGGTAATTGTAATATTTGCATAATAAATATTATATTATTTATTATTTGGAGCTTTGTCTGCTCTGACGAATTTACTCTGGGGATTTGCTAGAACTTCTTGCCAACTGATGTTTCTCAGTACTTGTTTTGCTTGAAAAGGGTAATTAACAAAAGAAAAAAATTGCCATCTATATATTTAATGAGTGCAGCGATAAAAATTTTACCATAACAATAGTATTTGAAATTTAGAAAAAAATATTCTCCAATTTGCTAAATTTCGGTAGAATTACCTAATTTGTACCGATATGTGTATATCGCCCATGAAATAAGGTATAATATAAAATACCAGAACACATTGAGCATATGAGGATGAGTGTATCTATATTTTGTTAAAAACGAATAAAGACAGGTTTGTCCCTGCTAATACTTGATTGAAGTATATACCATACTAGATTACATGATGCTCCATACATACCTGTATAATCCATACATACATGTATAAACTACACAGTGCGTTCCGGTATTTTATTCAGCATTTTGGTATACATGCAAATGTTGACGAAAACTGCTGCTATTCAACACTGTTGCACCTGGAGAAAGTTAAACCAAACTGATCCTCCCACAAACATTGGTACACTGCTGGCACTAGAAGATCCCATAGAGGAAGCGTTGATGTGCTAAGTTTATTGATAATACTTGTATAGTGTATTTTGGCATCAAAAATGTATTCACAGTCCTTTTATAGGCCTATACTTCTCAACACTGACTATTATTCTCAACAACTTATTATTCTTCCTCCATACATTTCAGCACATTACATCTTGAAAAGTCTTAACGTTAGCTGCCGTCCTAATATCCCGATATGAAATTCAAGCTAGTGAATTGATAACAGATGTACATTGTAGATTCTGAAAGCATGTGGTTTCTGGTATGGGCAGCCATTCATGTCAAAATTAGCAATTACAAAACGTAAAGCCAAACTCAGAAAAGACAGCATATCTTACAATGTACACTGTAGTCTTAAACGCATTTTATACTCCTGCAAATAAAAAAACCGTAACTCTAAACGTATACTCAAACCGAAAACAAACGGCACGATGTTCGAATGCAAACACAGAATGAAAAGCCTAGTTCTGAACGAATAGCCAGTCTGACACAGAGGGACCTATTTCTAAACGAAGAGTATAACTCTGAACGAACGAGCTGTTTCACAACGAACAACGTTCCATCGGAAATTATTTCCGGAAATATTCGGGTCATTCCGGATGGTAGAAAGATTTATGACGTGAAACTCGGCCGCTATTTCGAGTTCCGCTATTTCAGGTCGTGAATGAGTGTGGTTCTTTTTTGCCCCTGGGTTAAAGTGTACCAAAAGTTTTGAACTTCAGATACCAGACAAAAATTCACAGGGACTTGTCATTCTCATCTTGTGAGACTCCTTACTATGAGTCGCACATGTAAACCAACCTGTAACCATCTCGGTCATCTATACGCAGTAAGACTGACCCTGGGATCGTGTGTATCCATTTACAGCCTACTTTCGGCAAGTGCGAGAGGGAATTTCCAGAAATCAATACCACGTGACTTCGTCAGCCAATCAACTAAAGTCTACCGACGTAACCCCAACGTAACTCGGCATTTTCGAATCATGTGATGCCCTACTTGTTGAAAATTACAGATCTACCACACCTCTTGGGTGATACGAAAGTTATTTATACCTATATATTTTGTAAGCCTAGCCTATATCTGTTTCCCAAGTGGTTTGAAAACCTGTAATTTATCAGATTTCTCGAGTCTGTTCTCTGCCGGATGAAGGCCGAACAGAATCCCGTAATATACCGGATATCGCTCCGCAAATAATGGAGACTCACGATTCGCAAGCCATCTTATGGATGGCGAAGTGTACGCAAATGACATGTAAACGAGAGCCACCCCTGAAAATGGTGTCAACATGTGGGGGAGGAGCAGACAGAGGCGCTCGAGTGGTCTCCCGTCTGCTGAGCGCCCCCTCGATTATAAAACTCGTTCTGAAAGAGGTCGTTCGTTCTCTGATACGTTGTACGTGCTGAAATATGCTGTTCCTTCTGAGTTCGCTTGTATTTCCGTATCTCCACTTTTCGTTCACAGTTAGATTCTTCCTTTGGAGAGAGATGAAATATGCGTTTAGAGTTAGGTTCCTTGTTTGCAAAAAGATGAAATAATCGTTCAAACCAACACTTTATATCGTTAAATACGTTGTCTGTTGTGAGTTAGGCTGTACAACCCGAGCTAGTAATTTTGACATAAATGGCCGCCCATATTCTGGCCTATATGCTGTATCTAGCTGGCCCAAAGCAGGTCTATGGGCGTCCATTTATGTCAAAATTGTCAGCTCGGGTTTTACAGCTAAACACACAACAGACAACGTATCTAACGATACAACGTGTTGGTTTAAAGGCCTATTTCATCTTTTTGCAAACAAGGAACCTAACTCTGAACGCATATTTCATCTATCTCCAAACGAAGAATGTAAATGTGAACGAAAAGTGGAGATACGGAAATACAAGCGAACTCAGAACGAATAGTATATTTCAGCACGTACAACGTATCAGAGAACCAACGACCTCTTTCAGAAAGTACTTTATAATCGAGGGGGCGCTCAGCAGACGGGAGACCACTCGAGCGCCTCTGTCTGCATGCTCCTCCCTGACATTTTGATGGGGTGGCTCTTCTATGGGCGTCCATTTATGTCAAAATTGTCAGCTCGGGTTTTACAGCTAAACACACAACAGACAACGTATCTAACGATACAACGTGTTGGTTTAAACGCTTATTTCATCTTTTTGCAAACAAGGAACCTAACTCTGAACGCATATTTCATCTATCTCCAAACGAAGAATGTAACTGTGAACGAAAAGTGGAGATACGGAAATACAAGCGAACTCAGAACGAACAGTATATTTCAGCACGTACAACGTATCAGAGAACCAACGACCTCTTTCAGAAAGTACTTTATAATCGAGGGGGCGCTCAGCAGACGGGAGACCACTCGAGCGCCTCTGTCTGCATGCTCCTCCCTGACATTTTGATGGGGTGGCTCTTCTTTACATGTGCGACTCACAGTAAGGAGTCTCACAAGATAGGTCGTCTCCCAGTGTAGATCATAAAATCTGACCTGGTCCTTGGCTGTCTGACTTGATGGAACTACTCATTAATAAGACTTTGATAGATTGCACTGGACATCTCAGCTAATTTATAATTGGAGTCCTGTGGATTTTATGGCTCTTTAAACAAACATTAAACTCTCTCTCTGGGACAAATCCAGCACAGGCCAGATCTTTCACAAGTATATCTATAACAATATACTGACTTGTGTGTATTAAGAATGTAATGGTAATGTTGGTAATAGCAGTGAAGATAAATGCACTAACAAATGATGGAAAATTATCATTTCCTATTTCATTATCCCATCACGTTTTGTACTGTGTTATATACAATGTATACAGTGAAACATACAGCCAATGGTTCCCAATGGACATGACAGTGCAGTCGCTGAGCTATCAATAAATAATAAAAAAAATAATTAAAAATCAAATTTTCATCAGAATTGGGTCAGCTCAGAACTTGCTGGTAACAATGCCCTAATGCACGTTCATGCCAAAAATCATGGTTCTAATGTCAACGGTTCTCCTTATTTTGCCGACGAAAGGATTCGGATGGACTGACTCACTCACTCATTACCGGACAATTTGCGATCTGTAGCCTACTTCGTAGGAATAAAGTAGAGGGAATTATGACAAGGGCGAAAGCCAGGTGATCAGAAAAGGGCGAAAAACCATCAAAATATTTTTTGAATTTAGAACACAGAAATTACTTGAATAAGTCACATAATAAGAATCGAAACTAAAAACATGAGCAGTGTGACTAACGTCACAGGACCTACGAAGTACAGTAGGCATTAGGACTCGAACACGAACTGAACTCTTGGAAATCCCCACCCCCAGTTGAAATCCTGCTCATATTAAGATGGGCACCGCGCAAGTCAGAATCGCCAGTGCTTTTCATCAAAAATCACCAGAAATTTTCATCAAAAATAGGTCAGCTCAAAACTTGTTGGTAACAGTCTCTTAATGCGCCTTCATTCCAAAATAAATAACGATCGCCGATTTAATTTTACAATTTCTTAATTAAAGGAAACAGATTGAATAATATAGGTTTAGTAGATTTCAAGCTTTACGTGTGAAAATACATTTACATCTCTTTAATGGGTTTCAGTGCCCTTGTCCAGGATCAAAACAACTTTTTGAATCACATTATTTTCCCAACAATACAACACATTTTTATATATAGTACTATAGTAGAAAGGTAGCAATTATGTAGTTTACGGTAATTCAACTCAAGACCCTACACCTTCTATGCACAAGATAATAATGATTCTATGTGATTCTCCTGAGCATAGCCGGTAAAGACGAATAAATAGCGTCTCTACATCTTCTGTAATAGGGCCATGTGGCATAGTGGACTATTTCAATGACGGTATTTTTAGACGGACAGTAACTGATACTCATTGGCGATAAAACGCTGGAGCAAAACAGACCACAGTTTTCTTGGCAATGATGAAATGATTGGATGTGAAAGAGGATACATGTTACAGGCTAAACCTTACATATATATATAGCAATATATTGAAGTGTTAATTATAAATCTAATTTTAATCAGAATTATTTCAGATCAGAACTTGATGGTAACAATGCCCTAATGCACGCTCATGCCAAAAATCAAGGTGCTAATGTCAACGGTTCTCCTTATTTTGCCGACGAAAGGATTCGGATGGACTCACTCATTACCGGACAATTTGCGATCTGTAGCCTACTTCGTAGGAATAATAACAATTCAGTTGTTCACATGGCAGTGTGACTATGCGTCACAGGACCTACGAAGTAAGGTAGGCATTAGGACAGGCACTGAGCTCTTGGCAATCCCACCCCCCACCCCCCCCTCCCCCAGCCCCAAGTTGAAATCCTGCCTATATTAAGATGGGCACATGCAGCCCAAGTCAGAATCACCAGAGATTTTCATCAAAAATCACCAGAAATTTTCGATTAAAACAGTATTGAATATTTGTTGAAGATTAAAAGTGATGGGATTGAATGAATAGTTTACCAGTTACTGTGCTGATGTGAATCTGTGACACACCAACACACTCTGTGGCAGTGATTCTGTGACACACCAACACACTCCGTGGCAGTGATTCTGTATCCCTTAATCAAGGAATCAAAATTTGAAATGACAAGAAAAATTTAGGCATAATTACACATGTAATGTTTTTGTTTAAATTATATCTCAGTGTGATATATAGTCAATATTCAAGAAGTACAATCAAAGTTACTTTATCTAGTTAAATTCTACCCAAAGAAAATAAATTAAGACCCTTTAAACATGCCGTCAATGCTAGATGTTGAGTTTTATACAGCTGTAGATCAGGGCTCTGGGTGCATATATCATGTTTCCATACCCTTAATGCACACAACAGCGGCAAAACAAAGCCTCCTTGAACAACCTATCTTTATACAGGAAATTCTTAACCCAGAAAATACCATTCTCTCTCAAAAGAAAACAATTTACATCAGAAAGGCCTTTTTTATTAAGCTAATTTTGTTAGGTAGGGGCCTAATTAGATTCAATAATTGTCATGATATTTCTTTGGTTATATCTTAATTGCAACTATGTTTGTTCCTCAAACCTAACATGCTTGAGCTATACATGTATAAAACACTTTCATTTGAGAGTCCAGACATTCCACCATTCATGTGAACAAATTGTACTAAACATGGAATAATTAAATTCACACTACCCATTTCTACAGTATCAGTACTATGTTACTATCTGTAGCAGTTGAAACCCAGTAAAACTTAAACAATTAAAACCAGTAAAGAAATTTGTCTGTTGAATAACAGAAAATATGGTATGGAGATTTGAATGAGTAAACTACTAAACAACTTACATGATACCAACAAAATGTCCCAACACAAGCTGATAAATTCCTTGGGTGGCTTGCAGGACAGCTTTGTTTCACCCTCAGTAAATTTTATCATTGTTGCTCACAGGCTAATCTGAAGGATGATACCAGATCTTTCTATGTTCTGCTGGGTTATTGCTTCAGGCTGACTTAATTGGTTGATGTAGGATATTTCATCATCAGTGGCAATTTGACCTAAATTTGAAGCCTGCATGATTTGGTCTGTGATGAAATGTTTGGATGTGAAATAGGATACACGTTAAAGGCCACAGTTTACATATATCTATAACAATATACTGAATTGTGTGTATTAAAAATGGCAAGTTGCCTGGTAATAGCAGTGTAGATAAATGCACTAACAAATGATGGAAAATTAGCATTTCCTATTTCATTATCCCATCACGTTTTGTACTGTGTTATATATACAGTGAAACATACAGCCAAGGGTTCCCAATGGGCATGACAGTGCACTCGCTGAGCTATCAATAAATAATAAAAAAATAATTATAAATCAAATTTTCATCAGAATTCGGTCAGCTCAGAACTTGCTGGTAACAATGCCCTAATGCACGTTCATGCCAAAAATAAAGGTTCTAATGTCAATGGTTCTCCTTATTTTGCCGACGAAAGGATTCGTATGGACTGACTGACTCATTACCGGACAATTTGCGATCTGTAGCCTACTTCGTCGGAATAATGACCCGAATAGCTGCTTGAGAAATCGAAACACGTGCAACCGAGTCGCAAAGGCGACATGTCACCAGAAACACAGTATAAAGGACGGATAATGCTGTGTGATGCATGGAAGCATTAGCAATCGTGAGTATATCTGTCGGTAATGAGAATAAACAGATCGACCAATTTAATTGAATTATTTGCAGGCTTGGCCTAGGGTATTTGAGGCCTGCCAAGGCCTGGGAAGAGACGCCTCCTCTCCACTAAATCTTTTGTTTTACTCCTTTTGTCTATCTCCGGAACGACAAAAGATTGAGAGCTGAAACTTCGTGACTGTTTAGATTATCATATTAGGGTCATTTTGAGCCTATTTGCATGACCATGGGTAAATTCAAAATGGCGGCCATATGTGGTACCAGAAAAGTGAAGTTTATTAAAAAAATTTGCTTTTCTGTATGGAAAAGTGAGTGAAACCTATTTATTTCATATCAGATTATTATTTACTAATTTTTCATGCAGTTTTTGCGAAGAAAAAACAAAAATAAAAAATTCGAAAATTCTGACCGAAAACTCGCCCAAAAATGCTCTTTTTGAAAATGACGTCACAGTGACGTCATCGTTGCGGCCGTCTTGGATTGTTTTGACCCAAATATTTAGTGTGGTAAGTTTCAGCTCTCTAGCCTTATCGATAGCAAAAATATATAGGGGGCACTTTCCGCCGTCCTCCCTCGCTATAGATTTTCGTAAATCTCTGCTATTATTTCCTGCTTTTCCAGTGTACCTCACTCTCCCCTATTAATGTATATATTTTCACTATCTGTATGCAGTCTTTCTTCTCGAGACAGACTGGCTGTCGACTAGCATGACAGCGACCTGTCAACAGCTTTTACGTTATAAACAAGTGAGAAATTTCCTGTAGGTGCAGGTAACTCCTGTTCCGGGTCAAAGCGTTGCAATGGGCGAGATATTTCTTACGGTATACACGTGTATCCTGTACATGCCGGTATTTATAGTACCAGATACAGGATATGTTTTGAATAGTAAATATGAATATCTCACGCTTTCACCTTTTCTGACTGCTTTCTTTTCCCCCGCACAGGTAAGTAAGTAACAGGGGAACAAAATATGTCTTCAACTTTCTTTAGAATCAAACTTTCAAATTTATTGAACCACATGACAATTAGTAGGGCATGATGTACATGTAGCAATTTACTTCTTTCAGGGCTTGAGTAAGCGTTCACATCTCTCGAGGCGTGGGCGATCAACTGTGACGCTTCATGTCAGTTAGATTGATACATTATCACACATATTAAGAATACGTGGAAACCAATGTAATACATCTAGTGTAGGCCTACTGTGTAGCACGTCACTGGAAATCGCTGTAAGTACGAGGATCGAACTACGAATTGTATATCGTAAGAAGGGAGCTTTACAGAAAGCTGGCCATGTAAGTTCCTAACTTGTCATATGATGAGCCTGACTGTATATTATATATAATTGATATCAGTAATATATAGAATTTTAGGCCAGATTTCGACAGAATTTGAATAGGCATACTATGCTAAAGGTAAGGTACAGTATCTCATACAATGGTATGGGGTTCTGGTTGTGTCGCCGTGTGAAAGAGTAGGGTTTTTTTATGAATTTTAGTTCGCTTACTGTATTTCAATCCAGTCAAGACCTGATAACGAAAAGCTCGCCTTCAAAACATAATTATACTACGAACAATTGTTTTCCTTCATGATTTCCACAGCAAACAACGATTCAAGAAATTCGGCAATGTTTGCGTGTACCCTGCAAACAGTGCATAATAAGCTTCGTGCCTTCGTGTGTATGCTACCGGTAAGGCAGGCTGCATATACGGTCTGCAGCGGAGGGTAGTGTTAGGGTCCTGGGACACGAGTCTCCGAAGTGGGAGGGACAGAATATAAAATGGACTGGAGTGTTTTATTTTCTACATTTACTAACAGCATATATTACTGAACAAATAGGGGAATCGTAGTGATATCCAGCAACGATACCTTCCACGAGACCCAAGTGAATCGACAGTATGCCCTAGGGGGATAATCAAGAGAATCCTCTCGATGCCTTGGGTTCTCATCGGGGAGAATTCATTGCTGGATTCCTCGTTTCTCTCGGTTTTATGAATAAATTATGAATGTGAACAACAACGATGATTTGCTACTGTCAATTCCTTGATAGGAGTTCCTACAATCTGACTTCTAATAACTTCGATCAATTTGGCAAATATTATCCTCAGAAAATGAGAATTTAAACACAATTATACATGTGTGGATAACAGCGATCTCCAACTGGAAGATGCCCATTCCGGCATTATAGTGAATCTTCTGGGGAATCGTTCTGAAATCCAGGGGACTTATCCGAGAACCAAGGGTCTCTAGCTTCTAGATACCCCTTTTGGCATCATGAATATTCACTTTTTTTCTCTCAGGTAGTCCGGTGGCTTGAGGTCAAAATCAGATGCTCATTTGGGCATAAAGAATGATCTCAGAAGGGGTACCCATTTCTACTGGAGGTGGAAGGCCCTTAATTTGAATAAATCCAATATGGCCGTCATAATATATACGGTAGCCTCCTGTTGGTCTTTATTTGAGGACTTGGATCGCCTTTCTTACACCAGATTGCTTTTCTACGAGACGATAATGACGATCATTGGTAACTTTATTGTCCAATATGGCCACCAGAGCGTAAAAAATAATGCTATTATTGCCATACACATGTAGATGTGTTTGTATACATGATAATATATATATATCATATGTATTTATAAAGGATCCATCGAGGGATTTCTGTACATGTAGCTCTGTTATGATTGACTCGATCACTGGGCACTCACGGAAACTATGCTATTACTGTCTCGCGCAATTATTCATCCGCTGTGCAAAACCCTGCTATCGTAATAGCAAAATTAGACAAAGTTATCGAAAGGTCGAGTTGCTGGTCCCTTCCCAACTCCTTCTTTTGACCATATGGTCTGCTATCCATTAGGCTTAAGTCCACAAAAATAATCTAATATTTATAGAGCTATACACGAATTTCTCACTCTGGCAATTCTGCCTTGTCTATTAACGATGCCATTCCACAGGACCTGTTATATGTTGAATACGATACATTAAATATCGCGATTACTCTAGTTCAAAAACTGACCCATAACGCATCATACCTATATAAAGCCAGCGAATTGGGGTTTACCTGGGGCGGCAATGTTTCTATGACCGTTGCCTCCCGATGGGATGCTCTACATCCTGTAAACATTCTCTACAATGGGTTATGGCCACAAAATGCGGCATATGAGAGGTGACCCACATACTGGACGACGGTCCAAATGGCGCTAACCACAGTTCTATAGTTCGTAACTCTTTCGTTTACTTGTCTGAGTTTTTGGGCATTCCAATCAAACATGAGACCAGTTACCCATCAACTTCTATGGTTGTGTATGGGATTCTACTGGGCTCCAGAGCTATGCAAGCTTTATTGCAAGAAGACAAAATTCATAATCTGAAAAGCATGCTGGGTGAATTCTCGCGCCACAAAAAAAGGCGCTACTTGTGAAACTGCTGTCTCTCATTGGTTCGTTCGGTTTTGCCTGTAAAGTCATGGGTCCCGGCAGGGCATTTCTCCACCGCCTGATATATTTAACAAAAGGTGTGTCACAGGATCAACATGATATTCGCTTGAATAAAGAGGTTAGAGCCGATATCAATACCTGGCTTGTATTCCTGGAGTCTTTTGACGGTAAACTCCTTTCTTGTCTCCAAATTGGGTATCTTCTGATATCAAACTGTTTTCCGACTCTGCTGGTACTTTGTTGTGGCGACTGTTTTTGGATCTTCATGGATATAGCTCAAGGATGGTCGGAACATCGGGCCTACTTACATATCACGATCAAGGAGTCGTTCTCCATCGCGCTTGCCATGGAAATTTAGGGCCACAAGCTGTGGCTTGTAATATCGCCGTGGTTGAAATAATCACCAGAATTCAAGGGATTCATTTTTGATGAAATCAGTGCGTTTGTTAGTAGGCTAGTTGCCTGCTTTCGACATAACATTCTGTTCAGAAAATCCTATTCCGGGGCGATCTAGCGTTATTCCTGACAAGATTTCAAATCAAAGTCAAAATACTTTTATTTTACCAGGGTAACCATTTCAGTGCAAAACTGGTTTCCAAAGAAGCCCTGACGGGTAAACAATACAATGGAGGTATATATAAACGATGAAATGACATAAACGCTAAAAGAAATAACAGTATCACAGAATTACAGTCTGATATAGGAGTATTATAAAAGTATATCCTCTTCCTAAAAATATCTCTCATCAAATGATTTGAAAAAATATTTAAACTGGCACAGTTTCTAATACTGTTTTCTAAATTGTTCACTGTTTTAACACCTCTGAAATTAAAAGATCTCTGACCAGTTTGCAAATTAAATTTAGGAATAGATATAAGATTCTTGACAGCAGCTCTCGTTCTATACCCAGTATTTACACAATGAAACAGATCTGTAAGGTAGCCAGGGGCATAATTTGTCATTCATACATTTGTACATTAAAATAGCACTATGATGATAAAATCTTTCATAATCTTAAGCCAATTATGCTCTTTAAAAATTGTGCGATTGGAACTGTCATACGGTATTTCAAGTATTACTTTTACAGCTCTGTTCTGTAGCTTTTTGAGATTATCTAGGTATGTTTGCACATCTACCATATACAATATCGCAATAATCTAAATTAGGCATGACTAAAATATTATATAGTTGAGTTGACGACTTCACATCCATATAACATCGCACTCTTCGCAGCATACCTAGCCTCTGTCTGATCTTTTTAGTAACAGACTCTACATGAGACTCCCAAGGCATGCATAGGTCGAACATTACACCCAAGTACTTATATTCTTCAACTTTCTCAAGTTTCTCATCACCTATATACACATTTGTGTCTTTAGCTTTATTTACACGACGTTGAGTGCCAAACAACATCCATTTACACTTTGATAAATTGAGATGGAGTTTATTTTAGAACCAGTTACCAGCACTTTGAAGATCATACTCAACACATTTAGCTATAACAGCAGAATCTGACGATGGAAACGAAAGCACAGTATCATCAGCATACAATACTACTTCCGATCTAGATATATTTTGTGCGAGGTCATTGATAAACAATACAAATAGCAGAGGTCCGAGAACAGACTCCTGGTGGACCCCACACGTGACTTCAAGTTAGTACTGCTTGGTTCCACTAAACTGTACGAACTATGTTCTATCTAGTGGGCAATTTTTGAACCAAAGTAATTCTGCATTACGTACACCCAGACATTCAAGTTTATATACCCAAGTTTCGTAGTCGACCGTTTCGGAAAACTGCCCGTACCATTTGACCGTTGTCAGTGTCCTTCAAAATTAAGTCAGAGACATCAGTTACTGCTGTTACAGTAGAGTATTTTTGTCTGAAACCTGATTCCTGATAAAATGGAATGTTTGTTTAAGTAGGCAGACAATTGATAGTGGACAGCTTTTTCGAATACTTTCACACTTTCACACAAGCAGGTAAAATAGAGATAGGCCCGTAGTTGGAGATTCAATTTGTATTTAAAATCAGACATCATCGCCGCGAGCGCACCACGTGTCGTGGTGTGCTGTAGGCCTGTCTTATATGTGTTGAACCAGTAAGTTAAATGGAGTCATGGATAAGGTGTACTTTTATTCAATATCAGTGCGTGCTTGTGCAAAACAAAAGTGTAAATAGAACCATGAATCTACTTACATTATGTCCAGATTGATTTCCGGGTATACGCGTAGAAAGCCTCCCCGGTGAGTTAGGACCCTGAAGCTTCCGGGGCCTAGGCGACACCTGGACCCTCGCCTGTTGAGCTGTGAGGATTCCCTTATTTTATTTTTGTGTAAATTAATCGTATCGGTATCATATTGCCTTTTAATGTTCCACGACGTAAAGATCGTTGTTTTGTATGTGTTAAATAAAACTAAAATGTCAAATGGATTCAGGCATGAGGTATGCTTTTTTCAATATCGATGCGTGCTTATAAAGACGAAACAAACGTGAAAATGGAATCATAAATCTGCATACATTATGTTCAGATTTATTTCCGGAAAAACGCTTAGAACTCATCGCCAGCGGTCTAGGACTTCGGGGCTTCCGTTGCCTAGGCGGTCCCAGGACCCTTGCCTGTTGAACTGTGAGGGTGTCCCTATTTCAGCTTAGGGTAAATGAATCGTATCGCTACGCGTATTGGTTTCTGATATTCCATGACGTAAAGGTCATCATTTTGTATGTGTTAAATATAAGTAGAAAGTCAAACGGATTCAGACATAAGGTTTGACTTTTTCAATATGGATGTGTGCTTATAAATGTGAAACAAACGTGAAAATAGGACCATAAATCTGCATACATACATTATGTTCAGATTTATTTCTGGGAAAACGCCCAAAACGCGCCTCCGGCGACCTAGGATCCCTAAGCTTCCGGGACCTAGGCGGTCCTTGTTTTCGTGTAATCCTATTCGGGACTGGGTGCAAATAGTCACAAGAGAAAACTTAGCACTTTTGATTACAAACGCGAAATGATCATCTATGTATTGTATACTTTTCAACTTGTGATCAAGCAGAGTTAGCCGCTGTAAAGATGGCTATATTACAATGTAGATAAATAAACAAATTGCTTATGGATAACAACTTCTAGTTTATTATAAGCAATTTGTTTATTTATCTACTTCCCAACTTCTAAATGCCACTTAAGGAAACTATATTACAATGTGTTTGCGATTTTCTTCATTAGAAATAATTTCATTACGAAACTCCTCATCGTCCACTATGTGTGTGTTCTTGAGTACATTTCAGTAAAATAAGCGTAAACGTCTGATGGCATTCTTTATTCTATTGAAACATTGTCCTCATCCACAGGGCCAAAAGTATATCATCTAAACATGTAAATTATATCGGCTATATATGTAAAGGCCTGAAATTAGTGCCGATTAGAGCAGGATTAGAGCCACATGATCTTTTCAGATTTCGATATGATGATGGATGGAGATGTATTTGCAATATAATAATGTTCCCCAGAAGACCAGCTATGCTTGATGTATAATCGTCCGACTTTGTCAGAAATTTCATCACGCACATTGTGAAGGATATATCATCGTAACATGAAACATAAATTATACTTCTGCGGCAAATATTGGAGTGTTCTTCAGAATTGTAGTGATCTATGTTTTGCTATCGGGTACAATGAATTTTTCACTCCATATATTGGTCCAGCCATCAGAAATTTGTTTCAAGATATGAAAACGAAAGCCCCACTTGCTGGACCCGTCTCTGTCCCCCCACAATTCCGGGATGAGCAGTCCATCGTAGACCTAGAACAAGATAATTTTCACACAATTTCGATATATGAATATATTGCCAATGATATCGTTTCAGCTTATCAGCAATATGGCATCGGATATAGAACAGTACAAATTTCCCTTTGATAAGAAGACTGAGAAGAAAGCTGAAAAGGAACTCAATGAGATCCCGAAAGAACGACTCGGAGCACTGAAATCGTTTCGTGACTGGATTTTGCAGCAGCAGTACTGGCTGAAATGTCCAACAGGTAAGTCGTTCTCATCAGACATGATTGGCAATACAATAGCCGTATTCGGCATAGCTGAATTCATCAGACGTGATTGGCAATATAATAGCCGTATTCGGCTTGGCTGAATTCATCAGACATGATTGGAAATACAATAGCCGTATTCGGCATAGCTGAATTCATCAGACATGATTGGCAATACAATAACCGTATTCGGCATAGCTGAGTTCATCAGACGTGATTGGCAATATAATAGCCGTATTCGGCATAGCTGAATTCATCAGACATGATTGGCAATACAATAGCCGTATTCGGCATAGCTGAATTCATCAGACGTGATTGGTAATGTAATAGTCTTATTGGGTAAGGATGAATTCATCAGACTTCATTGATGAAATGATAGCCGTATTCAGCCAGGCTGAATTCATCAGACGTGACTGGCAATATAATAACCGTATTCGGGAATTGTGAATTCATCAGACGTCATTGGTAATATACTGTCGTGTTTCGAAAAGAGTGTACGGGATTTCCTCTTCCGCCCCCGGAACCTCACAACAGTCGATGCGACGACGCACATCGAAGACCCGAGACAACTTTGGGTAAATATGGCCTTCATATAGCTAGAGTCGTGTCCTTCCACCAACAGTGAATTTTATTTGTGGACCACGGATTCGTCCTCATCAACTCGAAACGTAATGACGCGAGCGACACCTGCCTTTGCTTTGCCCGCTACCGGCGCGTCCCTCGATTAAAAGATCGTCATGCACGAGACACCCTTGTTCATCCGTAAAATGCAATCGAATCCAGTCGTGCAGATGGGTTAAATCACATGCAGCCTAACAACAAAAACCAGCCCAATACACCATCAGACGTGTGTAAATCGCAGTGATTTCGTCCCCGTACAGAATCTGCTCATCTACCAAGAGCATTTATTCCTGCAATCGAAGCCAGCCGTGCAGATGGGTTAAATCACATGCAGCCTAATAGCAAAAACCAGCCCAATACACCTCCAGACGTGTGTAAACCACAGTGATTTTCGCCCCCATACAGAATTTGGTCACCTACCAAGAGAATTTATTCCTGGGAGATCTCCCTAAGCGACTGAATATACATGTAACATATGAGGGGAACACCAATTTCACCGAGAAGAATGGGGACAACTCCTTCTACTTCAAAATGTCTTCATCAACTGCATGCGGACGGACAACTGGTTCCAAATTTCCTCCCAAACAAGATTTGAAACAGCACAATTACATCAAGAGATTCTAGAACCTCTTTTCAGTGAAGGGACAAATTAAACATGACGAACCTAAACCACATCGATCTGGAAGCCTATTGTGAATGGTAAATGCGCCCCTTGTGACTGAAAATACGTCGAATCTGGCAACATGATTCGATCTAACATGGATACGGAACAGATCTTATCCGCGCTGGAGAAGAGTCAGTGGACATGGATCGTTTCTCAATGGGTGTTTGCTCGAAACGTCTTCCCGCTAGACCTCGTGTAACCTGCTTCGTATTGGGTTCCCGAGTACTTGAGAGTGCGACCTGTACGAAGTCATTTCATTACCTGAACATTTCACACCGCCACAAACTTGCATTACATGGGGCACCCACATATGCAACATGCAGATTGTGATCTAACCTTCAGAATTTTTCATTAATAACATCTATGTAAAATTTGGCAAGAAAATGTATCAACAGCATCATATAGGTATTCTAATGGGTACTAATTGTGCACCCCTTTTGACTGACCTATATTTGTTCTCGTATGAATACGACTATTTGCAAACGCTTTCAAAAACAGATTATTTCAAAGACCGTGCCTTCTCGTTCACCAAACGCTATATAGACGATCTTCTTGCTGTGAATAATGGCTGCATAAATCACGCAGTGAAGGATATATATCCACCTATCAACTGGATTTGATGGAAACTACAGATTGCCCTAGCGGCACATCCTATTTATACCTATATCTCTATAAAAATGAAGCGGGCCTTCCCTCTCGTCGACTTTATGACAAAAGAGATGATTAAAATTTCGACATTGTCAACTATCCCTATCTGGACAGTAATATACCAGAGGTAATCCATTAACATAAGATGAGTTGTTTGAGCTGATCTGGCATCCCGAGCTAGCGTATCCAATTCCGTTTAAGCCGGTGCTAAGGAGCGTGTGAATACTTCATTGTGTTTACATGAACACTCGGAATAAAGGCGCGGCTGAGATACTAAGGCTACACCCGAGAATCTACCGAATTCGCGGGTCTGAATGCTAGGTGCCGACGAGTGCTTTCCTGTAGTCACATGGTTGCTTTTTAGTTAGCAGACGTCAAAAATGTGTTCCACCTCTTGCATATCGCCCCGATTGCCCCAAGGATATAGTGTGGCAAGTTCCAGACCGCTAGCTTAAGCGGTAAGAAAAATATTTAGAGGGACGAAACGGTCGCCTCCTCAGACCGGGACAGGTCCCAAAAAAACAGGACAGATAGGGTTAAAGAGCTATCAATCGTTGGACCGTGGTCCAGCGACAAAGGAGGAATGTGCGAAATACAGCTAACATATCATCCGTTGACAACGATGGTGCAAGAGGCGACTAACGCAATGGTGGCTGCTCGTTCAGCAAACATTACCGACACACAAATAATAACCATACCAGGAGAGACTCATCAGCATGGTATGGTGTAACATTGAGATAATAAAATGGCTGGCGTGCAATCCTATGTGGTTGTTCTCTCATTGAACAAGCCAACCAGAATAATGCTGTTTTAGCACAGGCCATACTAGTAGGGCTACGTGTAGGTGTGTGTGTGTGTGTGGAAGATGGTGGTGGTAGAGTATAAGAATCAAAGAGTCTGTGCTTAAGACCGGCGCACACGAGCGCATGAAGTCGCAAGCAACAGGATATTTCAACGCATGCGATTGAATATCTCGAAAATCATCCCGTGTGCGGGGATGTGGAACAAGGAGATTTTGTCGCAAGCAACAGGATCCAAAGTTTCAGCGTGTTCAATATTTCAGAGACAGAAGCTCCGGACAAATTTGCGCCGGCGACAGAATTTGCTCGTGTGCGGTGAACGGTAAACTTTTTATCCTGTTGCCGCCAACTTCAGCAAAGCAGAAGGAGGATCCAAAATCGCCGGCGTCCAAATATCTTTTCATGCGCACTTGTGTGCCAGACTTTACAAAGTCTACATCTTATATGGTCATGTGATTACGGTCATGTGACAGCATTTTACCACTGTTTCACAAGGGCAGCTCATGCAAAGTTGCAACACTGTCGTCTCGTGTGCGGGCAAAGCAAAACAAGGATCCAAAATCGCCGACGTCCAAATATCTTATTGCTTGCGATCTCATGCGCTCATGTGCGCCGGGCTGTGGTTGGCCATTTCTCTTTCGCAAGAAGTTGCGGCTCTGAAAAGAGCCATTTTGAGCAGTACTGTTAGAGTGGCGTGCTGTCAAACCGAAGAGCCGTCGCTGATTCTGGCATAATTGCTCGTGATTCAAGGCTCGGGTATCAAGGATTACTGTCATATACCACTAACAGTGCGTGATAGCACGCCTTCTAATCGAGTCAATGCCCTCGAGTACCGCATCTGTGAACTGTTGCAAGATCTGGTGTCACCCTTCATTGTCTCCACCATTTGCGAACATAGTCCGGGCAACCGCTCGGTTACCTATGAACTAATCAAACATTGCCTAGTGATGCAAAGCGCGAGCTGAATAAGGATAGATCTCCGTCTCGTCTCCGGAACATAGGCATTGGAATGCGGGGTTGGGACTAAAGAGGGCGTGTTCTATATCCGTTAAGGTGATCCTTTCACTATCTATGTGAACTGCATGCTCACACCTCAGACACTCGAAAGTCATGTATCAAACCACAGGCACTCCAGAGTCCACATGCCCAAACCATTTGAGGTAGTGTACTTAGTTGCACATTTCATCCATCCGAGCGCGCAACGGGGATTCTCCACCTACTTTTTCCGTGAAAAACGACCCTGCTATTACACCAATCGTATGAACTCCAACACTTCAGGTCAAGAAAATGTCCTGATGGTTCATGGGTGTAAGTCCGTTTTTTCCGCAAGCTTTCCAAGTCCTGTTGTCAAACACCCACGTGAAACGTGACCAGAATTCACCGCGATTGTCCATTGTCCACCCCAAGGTCAAAGATCAATCAATGGTCCAATTTCAACCCAAGATCCAAGGTTATATACCCCCCGTTTACAACCCTCCGCCTCATTCCCCTCCGTCTAACGGCTGCTTTCGCTACTACTCATGGCAACACCATAATATAGCAAACAAAGTACCATCTGTATGCCCGGTAACAACACCAACGGTGCCTTCTGTACCAGTGCGTCTCTTTAACGATGTAATATTGAAACTTTCTGAATTCCCTTTCAGACACAAGGTTGTTGCTGGCGTTTTTAAGAACTGCTAAATTTAGTCAACTCAAAGCCAGGGAAAGACTCATAAACTTCTGGACCAAACGTTCACAGTACCCCGATTGGTTTAGGAACTTGGACACAAAGGCGGATAAAGTAGTGAAGGTATTACGTTCTGGGTAAGCATAATGTCGTAAAAAGTTAAACTGTTAATATATTAGATCTACTATTAAATGACACGCATATTTTTAATCCACTGTAACAAATTGCATATCTGAACCTGGGCTATATTGGTTCTACCTCAGTGTTCTGGGGTGGTGGACTAGTCTTCTTCTGCCAGATTAAAACAATCGTTCCAGGTGTTTTCTCTAGAAACAAAATAGAATATGAAAGGAAATAATTACTTTTCGGCCTATTAATAAGGTTACGGGAGTCAGACCCTTTTCCTCAGTAACAGTACTTGAGCGTTAATAAGCCCAGATATGTACAATGATTTGATCAACAGCACAAGGTCGTATCCTTGATCGTTTTTCTATCTTTCTCTCTATCACTTTTCCCCAGAATTGGTTTCATCTTACCCGGTCATGACTCAGAAGGAAGAAAAGTGATTTTGGGAAAATGGGGTATGTATAGCAAATTATGAACAATTTCAATCAATTCCCGTTTAAATGTTACCTGGGTAAGGTTTTTGTACCTTACATGGTACAAAAACGTGTAATTTCTATGTCTATAATGTTAAGTTTCAACTTGCTGGTGAAGATCTTTTTCAACCACTCACTTCTGCTGCAGTAAATTTCTGAATTGCAGTTCCACAATCCAAGACCATCTCATTGGCAGCCTGAATTTATATAATTCGTTCAAGCACTTCGAACATAATATCATAATATCATAATATATGCATTTGTAGCTGTATATAATGAGTGATATAATGAACAGAAATGCATGCCGTCGTATTGCTTTGCTACTTCACCGAAGCACCATGTTGTTTATAGTAGGCTGACTTGATACTTCACTCAGTCACATTATCCTGATACCTGGCCAACCAGTCTTTGAACGACAATCTTAACTCTGATCGATAATTGAGGAAGCATCACGTTTCACGTTTTAAGTCTTAACCCTACCAGGCCTGGGTGGGGGGAGGGGGGGATGGCCCCCCTACCAAACTTTCTGCGTTATCTCCGGAACGATCAAAAATGGAGAGCTGAAACTCCGTGACTTTATAGTCTATCACATTGGGGTCAGTTTGAGATTATTTTCGTAACCCCCTCCCCCCAGCAGTGGATCATGGGTAAATTCAAGATGGTGGCCAGAAAAGTGATGTTTTCGTCATATTTCGTCAAAATTTCCACTTTTCCGCGATGAAAAGTGGGCAAAACCTATTTTATTTCACATCACATTAATATTTACTAATTAATTATGCACTTATTGAGGAGAAATAAAAAATTCAGAAAATCCGACCGAAAAATCGACCGAAAAATGTCGATTTGAAAACTGACGTCATCAAAGCAGCCATCATGGATTTTTTCTTACATTTTCTGGTAGGGTTTGACCCAAGGGTATAACTTGGTAAGTTTCAGCCTCCTATCTCAAGGCGTAAGAAAGATACTTAGGGAGGGCCATTTGCTCCCCCCCCCCCGGGCCTGGACAGGTCCCAAAATGTCCAGGCCGGATAGGGTTAAGTAAAATTCAGTCTGGGATCAATCACAGGACCTCACGCTTGTGCTGTGATACTCTAGCCATGCACTAAATCATCGCAGTGTGGCGAGAACAAAGAATTCGGTCCAGAAAACGCTATATTTGGTCGAGATAAGTCGAAATTTGGCCGAGATCACGTGATCGCAAGACGATATCAGGGTCGAAAGATTACATGTGCATCCAGAAATCGAATGTCACATTCTCTGTTAAAGTCTATTACTGGTACTTAAAGTCTTGCCGAAATAACGACCGTATGTCGACCAGCTCTCGCATTCTTAATTTGTTTGCATCTCGCTTCTCGTCAAGTGGAAATGTTCACAGAGAGATACTGGTAATCATAATAAACATGTTTGTTGTATTTTTTCTTTTCGACGATTGGAGAGTCAATCTTTGAGAAAGCGATCCAAGTATATGAACTTGTAACGCGCAATGGTATTTGGATTTTGGAAGAACCAGAAGCAGTCATCATTGTGCCAAAAGAAAAAAAAGAACAATAATGAACGACAAAGAAAGCAAATTGTTATGGAATCACATTTGATCGAGGTCAACATATTCCATCAGCAGCCGTTGCCGTTCAGAAATAAATCTCGAGTCTTTCACATTTTTCATGTTTCCATGAATTGTTGGCGGTCGGTGACCTTGTCTTAGACGTTTTCACCTCAACCCTGCTACCCGCCACAAAGCCTGCCCAGTATATATCGACTTACATGTACAAAAATACTTCAGATTTTAAATGATTTTCTGCTTATCGGTTCACTGTGCCCTAGACGTTTCGTTCTCTTTGGATTTATTGTTTGCCATATTGAGCCTTAGTTGTTTCTGAAGTTCCATGATATCCCACATCACTGAACTGAAATCTCTAAAAAAAAAGATGTTTTGAGTCAGCTTTCACCTTGTGACCTCCATTTTGATACCTGACACAATACGGCGGCCCGTAGGGGACATTCATGTTTTTTACCGTTTAGGTCTTTTTCTCTGACATTTTCGTGTTTTCCTTCGACTTTTCCGTGTTTTCTTTCGAATTTTTCGTGTTTTTCTTCGACTTTTCAGAGTTCTTGTTCGAAGTTTCTGTTTTTTCTCTCGAAAACATCGCGAAATGAAAAAAATTGTGAAATACTTTCCACCGCGGTGAAATACTTTCCACCGCGGTGGGAAATATATATCACCGCGGTGAAAAATACTTTCCACCGCGGTGGGAAATACTTTCCACCGCGGTGGGAAACACTTTTCACCGCGGTGAGAAGTACTTTCCACCGCGATGTAAAAGTTTCCACCGCGGTCTAAAGTATTTCCCACCGCGGTGGAAAGTATTTCTCACCGCGGTGAAAAGTATTTCTCACCGCGGTGGAAAGTACTTTTCACCGTGGTGATAAATATTTCCCACCGCGGTGGAAAGTATTTTCTACCGAGGTGGAAAGTATTTCTTCGCGGTGGAAAGTATTTCACAATTTTTTTCATTTCGCGATGTTTTCGGAAGAAAACACAGAAAATTCGAACAAGAACTCTGAAAAGTCGAAGAAAAAGTCGAAATAAAACTCGGAAAAGTCGAAGGAAAACACGAAAAAGTCGGAGAAAAACACCTAAAAGATAAAAAACATGAATGTCCCCTACGGGCCACCGTAGACACATCGTCTCCAACTATAACGTCTCCATTCCTAAAAAAAAAACAATTTGTTTTGATTTCCTCATATTTGGGTAACTGTGACCGTGACCTTTGACTCAAATTTGTCCATGGAATATACATATTCTTCGCCCTTTATCTATCATTGCAAAATTTTAAAGAAATCCGGCATTTTTTTAAGGGTTCACAACCGACATAGAGGTATTTGTTGTGTAATAATTTACCGCTGGGACGTCTTTCCTCCCGAGTCAAAACCCCGAGATTGCGCAGCAATCGATGGGTTTTGACGAGGGATGAAAGACGTCCCAGCGGTAAATTATTACACAACAAATGCCGATACGAAGGTTTTGAATCCAATTCTAACCAGGAGATATGTTTGAATGTAGAAATAATCAACAAATGCGCAAAACTGATTCTCTCTGAGTGCGGCTGGTACAGTTTACCCCCGCCGCAAATACAAGCAGTGTTGCCTGGTTTGCCATAAAAATATATCGTGCAAAACAACTCAGTGATTCTTTCAGTGCAGAGAAATAAAATATTTTATTGATTTGTTATACATATTTCTTGCCCAAGATTAACCACAGAAGTATGAGAACTAATGAGCTGGAGGTGGTATTCCCCAGCGTGTATAGAATTTGACCTACATGTCACGTGCTTGCCATGGATACAGTACCGGGACAGTGACATTTCCAACACGAGCAGGCTCGCGTTTGTCTGCATTTGTGGGCGAAGGGCTAAGAAGAACGAAGTTATATTATATATCTTTTCTCATACAGACAAGCGGGCAGTTTAGGGTTGGAAATGGAATGGTTCAGATATCGAGTGCCTTTGCGCTCATTCAGTGTATCACGGAAAGAATGTTACTGTGTTATTGCGGAGGGAGGTAAACGCACTCTCCCTCAACCGTGATGAGCTGTTTCACGAGGCAGTATTTTGTATTCTTGCAAAACCTGTTGCCATGTGAAAGTTTACCCTATTTACAACATGTATTTGCACACGACACGCACAACACAGAAAAGTCAGAGAACAAAACTATGAAAGTCGGGAAGAAAATGAGGAGGAGAAAACGTGCATTCCATAGAATTTTCCAGTTATAACCTACACAGTCTCAAATTGCCCAGGCTATATATTGGATAGAATGAACATTCAATCTTACTTGGAGTGGAGAAAAATTGACAGCACTGCGTCATAGACCCTTCATTCCGATCCTACAGTACCCGGGACTTAAAAAGACAAAAGTTTCCTTAAAATACCAGTCTATAGATGATATATCTTTCTGGGTGTCTGATATTTTCACTCGAAGATATGTAAACAAGGCAAATCTGCATACATGTAGAGGTAACGCAATTTATTTGTCGCAGTGGCGCCTAGGCCTACCGACCAAGAGAAGCAATCCCTGAAATGCCATCATCAATTTGTACTTCTTCCAAGTATTCTGGTTACCCATAAGTATATCACTGTGGAACAAATAGTATTATATGACATTAGATATTACGCTACACAGACAGAAAAGGGAGATAACTATCACCCCGAAAACGGGGAGGATCACCCTATTTATGGTCTCCTTTGAAAATGATGGCCATCACCTCTAAAGAGTGATGAACTATGATTGTAAATTTTTATCATCACCTTTTAAGGGTGACGAGGCAAGATCATCATCCTTGAACGGTGATGGCCGTCACCACATGTAGGTGATACCTCATAATCTTTCAAAGATGACGGCCAGGTCTGATCGCCATTAAAGGGTGATGTGCCATCACCTTCTTGCTGGCTGTGTATAACTCGAATGAATAGTGGGCTATCCAAGTATGATCATCGGCTTAATCAGAGCGTCATCGTCGCTCCACACGTTACATGTGTTTAACCCTACCTGGCCTGTGGGAGGGTGGGGGGCAAAATGTTCTCCCCCCTACCCAACTTTCTGTGCTATTTCCTGAAGACCAACAACTAGAGAGCTGAGTGAACAGAAGCATTTAAAAGAGTTCACGCCAAGAGAAACAATATTGTACTGCTAAACCGGTTTCGTCCATTTTATTGACTTTTCAATAGCAATAATATATTTATTCATATGTGCGGCTATATGCACATATAGTTGCCTTGCCGTTGAAAGCATTTGTATATAAAAATTAAATTCCGGAGACATATACATTTAAAATATAATGAAGTAGACGGAAGGTAAAACAGTTTGTTATAATCCGACAACTATAGAACAAAAACTGAACAATTAGCTGCATTGCCATGAAGTTGAAAATTAGATGACATGTCCGTTGAGTTAGTTTTGACTTGATAAATACATGGTCAGTTTGTACCGATAGTTGTCTGACATCTTTTTCCGTCGATACATGCATAAAAGAAATAATTATTTGTTCAATTCCACAGTTCATATATCAATAAAGGTATTATTAACAGTTTAATTCACATTTGAACTTCTGAATGAAGTAATGTTGCTTTGTCTGTTGCCTGACTGTATCATCGGATTTCATTTTATAAAACGGAAAAAAACTAAATATCGTTTCAAGATCACTAGCACATTCTGCAATATGTTTGCTAACCTCAAGATGCCTTAATGAAGGTGTGTTGATCTGTTGTCGATGGACTCTTACTCTATTTCTGAGTACATCCCCCGTTTCGCCAATGTATGTTTTGTCACATCCATTGCATGCAATAACATACAGTAAATTTTGTGAACGGCAGTTCATATACTGCTATTAACCTGGAAATTTGTATTCGTAGGGCGAAAACAGAAAAGTAGACCCAACAATAATGTTTGTACCGCACTTGCATGTCGGTTTTCCACATTTAGATACGGAGAACGTTTGATTATTTGCTGTGAATCTGGCAGAAGTCAGAAGCTTTTCAAGATTGGGTGCCTGTCATTTTCCGTTTATAACTTGAACACCATTAAAATCTTTCCTGAGTCCTTCGTTTGATTCAAGTAGGTTAAGATCATCCTTAATAACAGAGAAAAATTGACATTATTGGGATTGAAAGTTTTGATGGAAGTGATTCAATTTTTATTTGGGCTGTCTACTGTCGATTTTCTCAAGTCCTGTATATCAATAGACAGTGCTTTGTCGATGCCTTTGTTTACGCCACCCTCTGGGTAATTTCTCGCTCTCAAGAACAATTTGAGTTCATTCAGGCGTTCAATGCGTTGGTGACTAACAGTGACAATAGTGAATATTCTCCTCGCATGTGTGAAAGGTACATGGTTCTTTGTTTCACGAGGATGGCATGAGGTATAAGACAACTGCTGTTTTGCGTCGATCGCTTTGTAGAATATATCGGTTCTTGTCTTCTCTTTTTAACAAAACATCAAGGAATGAGATTTGATCAGCACTACTTTCTCTAGTGAATTTAATATTTGGATCCAGCTGATTCAAAATGTCATGAAAGATATTCAGGTCATCAACGCGGTTATTCCAGATGATGAAACAGTCATCCAAAAATTGTTTTACAGATGATTCAACTTTTTCTTTTACGTCAGTTTCGAAATGATTTTCTTTTCTAAGTATCCTAATACCAAAGTTGCGTATGTGGGTGCAAACTTTGTGCCCATTAATTGCTGTATCTAGGAGCTGGCGGTAATGTTTGTCACGAGATTCAAATGTGTTGTTTTCCAATATCAGCATGATTGCAGATAAAATGGATTCTTTCGTGAAACGGTCATCATTTTGGTTTGGATAATGGTCTAACCAATAGCTGATAGCTCACAAACCTAAATCACGGTAAATATTTCCGTACAAGTTGGTCACATCATGGTCATACCGCTTATACCGGTGCTAGGGGCCGTGTGGTCATGTCATCCAAGTTGCCACATGAACAGGTACAATAAAAACTTACCTGAGATACAGCACATATCACGAATCGTTAGATTCTTGGTATGTGCTGTTTAGTTATGGTGTGGTAGTTATGGACAATTCATACTATGAAGAGAAAATGTTAGATATAGAAAACGAGGTACGTTGTTATGAGAGTTTATCCTAAAATGCCGACAAAACAATCATTTAACTGATCATTTAATATCACAGCATGGCGATGATCTAACTGCCCAAGAGAAGAGAGTTGTGACAAAATATAGTCAGCTGTATGGCTTACCCAAAATACATAAATCAGATATTGTTATCAATGCTGTTAACAGTTGTTCGTCTAGTTGAAGTGCACTTGTATATCTGTCCATAGAAAGATTGCTGCAGTCGTGAGCTGTCACTGGATGATTGTTAAACTTGATACACATGTGTCTTATGATTACAAGATGTACCTATGATATTTTGAGATGAAATATTAATTTTTGTCCAAATTATGTCAAATGAGTTTTTTGTTTAGCAAAATTGTAGGCCTCCTACTTACATAGAAAGTTTGCTGTAGTTGTCAGCTGTCAATGGATAATTGAAGGATGCACCTGTGCTATTTATGAGATGAAATTTAAATTTTGTCAAAATTATGAGAGTAGGTCAATTAAACAAAATTTTGTTAGAAAAAATGTACTGCAAAATTGTCTGAATTTGTCAGGTTTCATTGGATGATTGTGAAACTTGGTACACATTTTTAATATGATTAAAGGATGTGCCTTTGCTATTTATGAGATGAAATATTACTTTTTGTTCAAATTTTGAGGGTTTGTCTTACTAATTTGTCAATGATAATGTACATACATGTACACGAGTACATGAAAAGTTTGTTGAAGCTGTCAGCATTCAATGGATGAGTTTGACAATTGATACACAAGTTTAATGTGATTCGAGGATGTGCATGTGCTATTTAAGAAATATGACATGAATTTTTTTTTTCAAAATTATCGCAGTTTAGACTTTTAACGTTGCTATTAATAAGGTATTTATCAGGCAAAAAATTATATGTACCCCTGTTCGCTCTACATATACGTTTTCAATACTGCTGCAGCTTCAGCGGGAGATCCCGAAAGGCGAGATGTTGGGGTTCTCAGAACGCTTGTTTATAGCCTTTATATGAATGAATGCTACTTTTTCTCCTCTGTCTACACCATACTTCTCATCCACTTAATGGTAATGCTACTTTTTCTTCTCTGTTTACACCATACGTCTCATCCACTTATTTGCTGAATATCTCTTTCGATCCATCAAATTTCTAAGGACTATTAGATTAAACTAGACTATATTCTTAGGATGAACGCTTTCCTTCATAGTCAGTCTCGTCGTCACGAGAGTGTTATTTTATATCCTTCTATTTCTGCTTAGGTGGATCGTCAGACTTTGTCCTTGTGTGGATTCATTGTGTGGAATCGTCCTAGTATATAACACATCTCCCACTTATACCGACTCATAAATCTCCTTCAGTTTACGAGCTTTCTTCCATAACACCATCGAGTACATTTTCAATCTGTGATTTTATGGAGTATTTGGCTTAAGATCTACGAATAAATTACCATACTGGGGAGAGATACGTTGTCATAATATGAATGAGGATATTTGATCCTTGTGAACAGAGTTACCGTATTAGAAAGAAGAACCTACATTGTACTAACAATCAAAACCGATGTATATTAAGATTGTACCCGTCTAGAACAATATGTACTAAACAAATAACATATATACACTACAGCTATAATAGTGAGATCCTGTAGTAAAATAGTCTGAAATTCTCGTATCATGATTTGCCTTTGTCATAAGGTCATCGACTATTGTCAAGATTCTTACACTGGGAAAGAATTATTCGAGAACTCCAAGATTCAAAGGCCACCGAATCATATCCACGAAAATGAGCGGTTATTTGCCGAAACAGTACCTAATCCTCAGCGAACTGAGATCTAATCCCCATACTCCCATTGCTAATCAAAGAAACCCCTTAACAACCACCTGAACTCTGATGATTTTTTAGACTTGAAATCTGCACCCAGTCTTATAGTCTTGCACTGGAAGACCTTCTATACTGAAACGGCACTGCACATAATGACTACAATGTATGATTTGGTTCAGAATAATTAATTGATCCTTCAATCAAAGGCAATCCGATGTTTAAGTTGATAGTGCTCGTTTGAACAATGTGAGCGTATTCAAGCTTCACCGGTTATATTGTTCCAGTGATTATCTCACATTATAGTCGAAGCTACACTCATATGGCTCCTACTCATTTCTGTGGATATCATAGCCCTATTAAGTTACATGCACAAATGAAATATTTTTGTCTCAGGTGACATTGACCCCTCCGGTAAAACCCATCAACTTGACGAATATTTGTCTGCTATCACTGCTCTCTGGGATTTTGCCTTGCTTGACGAACAGGCACAAGTCAATGGCTACGTCTTCCTGAATGACGTCGGTGGTATTACATTAAAACATCAGACGTTCTTTGGAGTCGATGCAATGACAGGCATGACGTCTGTCCTCATGGTGAGTGAATGTTTGCAACATATGGTATTAACCAAGGTACAAAAAGAGTATGCAGAGAATTCATCCGCCAGCGAATTCTCGGTTTGCCGGAATCTCTCCAGATTTGTACCCTCAACCCCTTTGGTAATATCAAACATTGAATCGTCATGGTTCTCAGGTTATTGACATTTGCACCCATCTTCTCTCTAAACCACTCCCCCTCCCCGCCATCATTCATTGTTGTAACTACCGACTTACCTTCATCAATCATGTCAGATTTGTCATATATTTTCCGTATAACCAGCCAGTCGATAGACTCAATCAATCTGTTCAAAATCTCGTTCTAGATCGCACAGTTTTGTTATCAGAACTATGTTAACAGACTTGTATTTGAGGTTGTAGTTACTCTGTGTCTCACTGTTTTGTGCTGTTTCCTGAAAAAAATAGTTATCTGTTGTAATTTGTCTTCACATACAGAAATCCTACCCTTTACGCTATAAGCAGATGCATTACTATAACGCGAGTGCAGTGTTCGAAGCCATATTTGTCATCATCAAGCCAATGATGTCGACCAAACTTGTACAACGAGTAAGTATCAATGTCCTTAGTACAACGGGTGAGTATCAATGTCCTTAGTACAACGAGTGAGTATCAATGTCCTTAGTACAATGAGTGAGTATCAATATCCTTAGTACAACGAGTGAGTATCAATGTCCTTAGTACAACGAGTGAGTATCAATGTCCTTAGTACAATGAGTCAGTATCAATGTCCTTGGTGCAACGAGTGAGTATCAATGCCCTTAGTACAACGAGTGAGTATCAATGTCCTTAGTACAACGAATGAGTATCAATGTCCTTAGTACAACGAGTGAGTACCAATGTCCTTAGTACAATGAGTGAGTATCAATATCCTTAGTACAACGAGTGAGTATCAATGTCCTTAGTACAACGAGTGAGTATCAATGTCCTTAGTACAACGAGTGAGTATCAATGTCCTTAGTACAATGAGTGAGTATCAATATCCTTAGTACAACGAGTGAGTATCAATGCCCTTAGAACAACGGGTGAGTATCAATGTCCACAGTAAAACTGTACACAACTGTTGTAGTTTCAGCTAGATCTGCGTTATTTTTTAACCTGTAAGGTGCTTAAGCTCGATAATGCTGGTTGACTCAATCAAGGACGTGCGGGTCGTGCGCGAACGAACAGTGGCACAAGAGGCTCTCAGTAGCCTATAATCCAAACAGATTACGTCTCTGATGTATTACGTCTCTGATGTGTTACGTCTCTGATGTATCTGGTACGTCGACGTCATCTTAGTTGTTTGGAAGTATTTGTGCTTTCAATAACTTTGAAATTCATTCGAAACTTGTCGAAGATATTGAATTGTTAACTTTCGTTCAGGTACTCTCGCCATCTGCCAATTCGTCTTACATGATGATATCGGAACTATTTCCACCTACCGTTCATCCTCTCAAAAGTTAACTGTTGGCAAGTCAATTAACAGGTCTTCAGCTGTTAAAAACTTTACTTCTATTAACCGTTTTATCGCGCTCTAGATATTTCACAGATTGGTAATAAGTAGACAAGAAACACATTATAACTATGTCTATTAATGAATAATACATAGATAATACCGAATCATAGTTCATGAATAACATATAAATGTCACATTTACGTTTCAGGAGTAGGGGATGCAACTAATCATAGCTTTCGCAGAATTACCTTGTTTAACTCATTTTCAATTCAAACGAGAGGTAACACTGTATTTGCCGCCCGCTAGCAGATGAAGAATGTGTGCTTCCTTTAAGCGACATACTCAGAGACATTTTTGATGCGTAGCCAGGCGATGGAGATTGGCCAATTTGCTGAACAAAATCGGAAGATTTCTATCAGAAGATTGTTGAAAGGCTGAGTGAACAATTGCGCTTCTGCAATTATATTGGATCATCCTGTTATTAGTCATTGCATGCTGCCATGTGATTTTGTTTCTGCGACGGAGCTCCAACTGCGCTGATTCGAATCCCAATAGTGGCATCCTTTTCTTCTAATATTATATATTCATACTTTCTTTCACGTTGGTGCGTAGAAACGTACGCTCATCATATTACGTGTGATTTATGTTAAATTTCGCTATAGTGATATAAGCTGAAACATGGAATAAATTAACATGACTCCTAAAGTATCTAAAGCTCGTCAGTGATATATCTTACGAGACGGTCTATATTGTAATGATCAGAGAGTGACCTATTAATACCCTAAATACAGCTTAGGTTGACTATTTAGTTTTTCCTGTCTTTAGATCTACTTCTTTTTCTTGTTACAGATAACATTCCATGGTAACAATATGACTTCGGTATATGAGAAAATAGACAGGTGTTTGTTACCGGACGAATACTTACCTGATGATCACAAAGGGAAAAGTGCTGGACCAATAAGACAGATAGTAGGTCAGTATATAGGTCAGATAATTGACCAGACTTTTTTGGCAGTGCCTGACCACTATGTCAGATAATATGAGAACATAGATTGGCAGTGCCGGACTAACAAGTGAGAGAGTAGGCCGGTATTGCCAGAGCTGGACCAGTAAGTCAGGGGTGAGTATAAATTGGAGATACCGGATCAATAAGGTGGGGTGGGGGGAGGCTGTTGGTTTATTGTCACACTCAAGATTATTTCACTCATATGGGGACAGCCAGCTTGAATGGTGGAGGAAGCCGGAGTACCCCGCAGAGAACCACCGCTCGTCGCCAAGTAACTGACAGGCAGGGCTAAAACCCGTACCGGTTCAGCGGTGTAAAGCTAGCGATCACCAGCGAAGCCCCTTAGACCACTCGGTCCCGCCCTCGATTATAAGTCAGAGAGTACATGTAGGTCACTATAATTTGGCAGTGCCGGACCAATAGGCATATATAGTAGGTCAGTATGACTTGGCAGTGCCGGATCAATAAGTCCGATTGCAGGTCAGTATAGTGGCAGTGGTGGATCAATAGGTCAGATAGTAGGTCAGCATATTTGCAGTGCTGTATCAGTAATTCAGATAATAGGTCAGTATATTGGCAGCGCTGTATCAGTAATTCAGATAATAGGTCAGTATATTGGCAGTGTTGAACGAATAGGTTAGATAGTATATATCAGTATATTGACAGTGCTCGATCAATAGGTCAGATGGTAGGTCAGTATATTGGCAGTGTTGAACGAATAGGTTAGATAGTATATCAGTATATTGACAGTGCTGGACCAATAGGTCAGATAGAAGGTCAGTATATTGGCAGTGTTGTATAAGAAATTCAGATAGCAGGTCAGTATATTGGCAGTGTTGTATAAGAAATTCAGATAGCAGGTCAGTATATCGGTAGTGCTGAACCAATAGGTCAGACGATAGATTCTTATACAATTATAGTGCCGAACCAATAGTAGGGCAGTTTACTGGCATCGCTCGAACAGTTAGTCATATCATATAGTAGGTTAGTTTACTGGTAATTCCCAATTATCCTTAGTTGTATTCGTGTAGATTGCGGGGATGATCCGAGAAACAATTGTTTTTGAATAAAGCCGCAATTCGAAATTAACATTTCGAATGCGAAAATCTACTTCTGGGACTGTGAAAATACAAATTATTTAGTGGAAACGCTGAGAAGAAAAAAAGATTCCTTAGCCCTACCTGACCTGTGCGATTTGAGGTGTACCACAGCCTGGTGAGGGACAACTTTGTCCAAATATTGTTCGTACTTATCGGTGGGGTGCGAAATGGTCCCCCATCCAGGCCCGGACAGATCCTAATATGAGAGTTTACTTTTGTTCTATAGTCGTCAGTGAAAATAAAGTGACAAAAGATAATTGTCGCTTTTACCGTACCCACGAATGTCCTTGCAAAGAATTGTATCTAATTGAATATTTGTTATCACTATACCGAGAAGGTTTGCAGAAATAAATAATCCTGACCTCAAACTGTATTAGAGAAAACCCAGTACAATGCAATAACCTACCTCTTTAGGGTACCTGCATATGTGCTCAACCTATTGGACTAAAATAGGGGAGATTTGGGCACACCGAAACATTTCTCATTTTTTTTGAAAAATATCCGCTATTATTGTCCTGTGGAGAAGCTTTCGTCTCTATGCTCTAGTTAGAACTAATATTTAGTATGACATAATCATATGAAATATTCTAAAATATTTGTTATACTTTTCTCCAGAATTAGATTTTAAAAGCAAAAAAGGTATCCCAGTGTGCCCCAACAAGATGTCGGACTGGGACACCCAGGGTGTAGTGGGACAATAACCAAAACACATCTTAAATCAAGTATATACTGTTAAGTTTCATAAGATTTTAGACGATTCAACAGGAATGGCTAAGTTAGTTGCTATTTTAGACCCCTGCGTTTTAATACAAAACAAAATTATCAGGGGCCAAATTTTTTGAGAGAAAAGAAGTTTTTGACTTTTCATCTGACTTTGAAATTATTAGTAAAACACATCAATTCTGATGGATTAGTAATTACTACTATCTTGGTTACAAAATAATGCACTTCTATGATGAAAGTAAACTTCCACATTTGATTTCTATGGTCCCAGTGCTCCACGACAAAAGTGTCCCGGTCCGTCCCGGGTGATATGTTCTGTTTTGTGAAAAAGAGAAAACAAAACAAAAACAAAAAACAACTAATACATACATCCGAGATCATAAATCCATGCAATTAAATTTTGCCTTTGTCCATTCTCTTTCAGTAGTACCAAAACAGTAACGAAGTACCGTTAAAAACTTGGTATAACAAAAATCATCCTCAGTACTGACTGTTCAAAAACAATTGTTTTGCCCCTAATTTTTAACCACTGATAGTTTATACTTATAATCAATATAAGGTGTTGTATGAGGATGGTGGCTGTCTGATGATACTAATGTGATATAAATCTTGTACCTAACATGGGAGTTAGATGACTTGTCTCACTGTGCCCCATGTCCCACTTTACCCCCAGTTTCCCCTATTGTGATTTTTGATCTCCCATTGATGTTCAGCCTTGGATTTGAAGTTTTCTCCTATCTATTACAGCGAAATACCTTGTGATGCATCTCTGTTATCACTATAGCGACAAGGTTCACAGAAACACATAATGGGGGCATCATGTTGTATTGAGGTTAACCCAGTACAATGACATAAATTACCTGCATATGGTTAGGAATAGTGACTGCATTATTTAGAAGACTTGTGTCTCGCATATTCGCACGAAAGCAATTAAATACTGATATTTTATATCTTTCCCTTTTGCAGAAAATATGATGAGAGAGCTGCAGAAACCAGAGCATCATGATATCATCTTGAGGATGTCGTCGGTTGAATCGGTTTCCGTCGACTTGAAGAAAAAGCCCGACGATACTGAATTGTTAGGAGAATCGTTTAGAATGCTTAACCATAACTAAACCTAGTAGGGGACTACAATAAAATGTAGTTTTCGGAACAACCCTAAGCAAATTGATTGTCGAGAACCATATACCGGTAGGCCCAGCAATGATTCTGATGGGCTACTCAATGAACACGTGATCGATGTTATCCTCGGCGGCAGATCTTATTTCCCAAGCTTACATTCGGCATGCATTGCGCATGCATTGTGGTCTCGTTACCTTACGTTCGGCGTAAGTCACCTGTTTAAGGCAAATGAGCATTCAAATGAATTAAAATGAATAATGAACTTAGTTATTCCATCAAATCTGTCATCGACAGCTAAACTCTTAGCTATCTGTTGGAAAAACTCAAATCTACACTTGATGTTCAACCTTGGATTTGGATCTGCTATTTCAGCAATTATTTCTATTGCCGAAAATCGACATGGTGAAGGTCCCATTCTCTGCTTCTAATTTCAATCAGTATTACATGTGCACTGGTAATAATATTAGCGAAGAAATTGAAATGTTCACATTGTTAATTTTATTTCTTCTAAGATTGCATATTAAGTGCAAATCTTAGACTGAACATGTTTAGCTATTCCATGTCATTTCATAGATTTTCTCATTCATACTGAGAATGATATATAGAAAAAATAACACTGTCAAAATTTCGACTTTTTGGTCATGCTGTTTCTCAAGTACTTCAACAGTAGGGGCTTTACCATTGAAACGTTTTCGTGGGGAATGGATGTTTCAGATCCACAAGAGAGTGCGCAGGGTTCCCAAGACAAACTGTCAGGCTACCGGGAACGCACTCGTGCACTGATCTTGGCCAACGAGGGAGTTCGATTCAACCTGTCACCTTGTCTGGATCGAGGAGGTTGGAAAGGAAGACCTCAAAGTTTCTGCTGGTCTGCCTCGTTTCAGCGGGAGCCTGTCTTATATAGGGCTACCGCTCTTCTGCGGATAAAGGTAGAAACAAAACGCTCTCCTGCAGATAAAGGTAGAAACAGAAGTCGACGATGCCAGCGCCCTCTTTATTGTCAAATTACCATACTTTCCTGATCAGTTTATCTGGACTTCGCTGGAAAAATATGGCTATGGAGGAACAAACCATAATTCATAACGGACGTAACTGGTAAATCTCAGCTTCCAACTCTCTCTAGTTAATTCATACGACGACCGCAAAGTTCACTGTCCTTGATCTGCATATTCTTCAATGTTGACTTCCGGATTCCTGACTGACGTCATCTACAGCGAAGCAAGCGGCCTCACCAGAGTTCCTTTCGTCGTCCCAACTGATCGCTTGAGACAATTTCACCGGGATTTCGAGGCATTGTCTGTCTCCAGGATTATTGTAGTTCATTCTAGGAGAATTACAGCGTTTAATTCCATCACGTAAACACAATGTCACTTTCGATTTCACAGTAGTCACGTGTCAAAGCACCAGTAGTGATTTATTAAAGGGGAACCCAAGGGGTCGTTTGCATTCTGCACTTTCGTTACACCATCAACGTCTTGTATGTGATAGGTAACGAACCCCATTAAATACAACGGACTCAATATTTTCTCAAATTCCGGCATATCGGCTTTTAAATGTGACTGACCATTGCCCAGAGCATGTGCATGCTTTGTCAGGTCGAATTTGGTGCAGACGGGGTACCAGAATTTTCATATCTGTTCGGTGGGCTGATAGACTTGCCTTCCTTCTTTGTTTCTGATCGAATTTTGCTTCGTCATCCGTTCTTTCCGACATCCCCATCCAGGAAGCAAACCACGTGAAGAACTTGTTTTCACTCTACCGTATGTCAGTTTCTACGAAATTGTGTAAAAGGTGAATTTCTTTCAAATTTATATTCCCAAGATGGAATTGTGCATGCTCTGTTGATGATGGCGTGCAGACCATATGTCTTTGTATGCCTTTCATAGTATTTACTGTCTTACGTATGTATCACTTCTGAAGCTGGCTTCCTGGCGATTCGAATCCGCTTGCTATTAGGATTAAATATTCGCATATTAGTTTGGTGTATTAGCAAGGGCATAGACATACGCCCTTGATCAGGCAGAATATTGTTTCAGGTTTGGAGAAGCTCATGCGTGTCATAATAATCATCATCGTCATCTAGTAGCAGCATCAAAGCAACCAGTAATGATATTCCATTCCTCGCTTATTCAAGCCGCGCCTTTTAATCAATACGTATCGGATTTCAAATAATCCTTTGTATTATTTATATTATGAGAGTCTGCATGCTTTCGAACATCGATGAGATTGGAATTGCAGTTGGTCTTTGTACAGGCTTAGATAGATCTGGGAAATTACTGGAAGGAAATAGACATGCCAAACCGTAAACTAGAGTACCGTATATTTGGACAGCGGGTGAATTGGACAGAGGCATGGGAAAAGGACAAAAGTGACAATTTAAAAGAAGAAGTATGAATGTCTTAAAGGAGAAAGCCTAGTCTTCTCAGAAATGCATTATTCAGCTGGCTACCGTAATTACAGTGATTGCAGTAAAACTGCATTTTTGTGTGTGTAAAATATTATATTAGAAGAAAGTCATGAAATATATATATATATATATATATATATATATATATTTTAATTTTCTTCAAAACTTCTTTTCATGTTGAAACTGCAAAAGATTTCGATTGAATTGTTTTTCACGTCGATTAACCTATAGGTGGGGACCTATTTTCTTTCAAGACAAATATGGTGCGAGGGTGTCCTGTCACAGGATTTCGCTAGATTTTGCTTTCATTGCCGAGGACTGAATGTTATGCTTCGAAGTGAAATCACTATTTTCAAGACAAATTTCCGACAGTTTGTTCAGAATGCTTAATGTTGACACGGCGTTGTTTGCTGTATTGCCATGTGCGCTTTTATATATTCCATATTACGCTTTAAAATAACCGTTTCTGGATAACTATATATGGCGCTGGGATAAGAGTCTCGTAATGTCTTGTCTTGGTGTTGGCATTTCAACATTAGCGGAGTTTGGATTTTCGAATTCTCAAAATAGCCTTGATTTTCAACTAAAATTGCTTGATTATCTCGATGTGCAATTCGGCTGTTAACAGGCAACGCCATGTTGTTGAGATTTTTTGCTACTCTTTACTGGTATAGCTCTGATGGCTTGTGGTTACATTTCCACAGTCCAGTGGGTACAGGACGAAGGTTTCATACTTCATGTAAGAATCACGAGACAATGCATATAATAGCCAAGTCTGGGGACAACAATGTGTCTAGACCTGTGTCTTTTCAGCGACACAATAACCAGACAATAGTTCATACATGAAGTATCGACCGGACGAATTACAAGCGTCTAGTCCGTCATTCATAATCCAGCCGTCGTCCATTAGAGAATATCCGCGTCCATAATCCAAAGACCTATTCCATTTTCCACATAACAGTATTAGCACCAAATTCAAAAAGACAATCATAGTATACATAAACATAGGCTTGTTTCCTGCAAGAGAGAAGCGGTCAACAGTTTTCAATGATGCCGGCAAGACATCATGATGTTCCAAAAATATCAAATCCGTATCGCTGATCAGTATTCTTAATCCATAATATTCGTTATAGAGTCGTCATCTAAAAAAAAAGATGTATCTCAGTCACGCTTTGATTGTGACTGTTCATATGAGTACCATGAGGATCTTGAAGTACATGGGTTCATACGGCCCCTAGCCCCGGGTTAAGCGGAATTAGACACAAGTTACGAAACGTAGCGCCATAGATCTTGCACGCTACGTTCGTATTTTGCTATCAGCATGCGATATGTATCGCCAAATTTGAGAAACTTTGAGTGGAGGCGCTTGGTGGAATAACCCTGTTTTATAAGTAAAGACAATATAAGAACAATGCTGGAGTTTCACATGAGGTCATCAGTTGAGCTTGTTGTCTGTTGAGGACTTTTGAACAGCGCCTTGTTTCGGCAGCTCAAGGCGATATCCCGGTATCACTGACAGATTCCGCTGATGCTAATATATGGCGAAAAAGTCACGGTACTTGCACTCGTTTTCCAACGTCCACCAGATCGTCCAGGTCGACGACATTGGTCTGGATGGATCCGAATAAGTATTTAAGCTCACGTGTTTGAGGGATATATTTTCAATAGCATCCTGTCTTTGGCCATGTTGACTTCAAGAGGCGGTACGTGTTGGAGATGGTCTGAGATTAGCCTGCTTCAAAGTTTCATGACTTTGAATATTTCATCAACTCGTCGTTCCGATAACTCTCATTGTGAATGGATGTTTGAGTATCCTCGACTGAGCCTAGTGTTATTTTGTTTTGAACAGGCTATCGCGACGAGAATACCATTTCTGACAGAACAAACGAAGGACATGTTGACAGTGCGCTGATGCCTGGCACACAGTGCCGGTGGCTTCACACCGGAACCCATATGAACCAGAGTCTGATCCAACGTTCAGTGGTCAACCGTCGCCCATGAAGAGTTCACGCGTCCACACAGCCAATTTCGCCAGGGAGGCATATCACAAAAGCGATTGTTTGTCACAACCACCACCATCACCATGTGTCTTACCACACCTGCTACCCTCACGATGCGACAAATCGTGGCCACCATCAAGTCCACCCAGGTCTCCCCCGTTTTAAATGATGGCTTGTTGTCAACGATTGGAACGAATAGCATGTCCACCAACGCCAATACCGTGTTTCAGGAGTTGGTGCCTGCATAAGAATCTTCAGCTATTGTTTGATCGGAACATTTTCACGATACTCTGTAAGCTCGGGATGAGGAGGACATCACGATGGATAATATGTGGGTTGCATGATTCCTATTAACGATAAGACTAACATCGGTTGCATACACATACACATGGAATTACGCACACAGTAATCATAATGAGTTTTTTGCTATGTTAACCATTTCTCCAGCTTCTCATCCTCTTCAGCAACAAAGGTGTCCTGGTTTGAACACGGTATCGGCTGCACACACATCCTTTCCTCTGCCGTACATCTGTATAGTAAATGATATCCGACGTGACTGCTATGAAAACGTAGACTGAGGACCACGTAAGAGTGATTAGTTTGGCGTTTTAGTGTCGAGATAGATTAGATCCAACCCACCTATCGTTAATCATTTGTGTGAATTCACTTTTTTCAACATTCAGGTTACCACCGTCTTAACGCAGTAACGCCCGTCAACGATAGTCCAGGTGCAGAACTCGTATTTGCTAACTTTCGTTCAATCCTAGAATGTAAAATCAACCACCATGTTAAATCAATTTCCCTGAAAGAAAAATTCCTTGAAATTTAAGGAATATTCCCCGACTATCACACCAGCGAAATATTCCTTAAAAGTCAACAAGGAATATTCCGTAGCAAATTATGGAATTTCCTTAACATGGTGGGGAATATTCCTTAGTTATGTTAACCCTACCTGGCCTGGGGGGGATAAACTTTCGGCGCTATCTCTGGAACGACCAAAAATAGAGAGCTAAAACTCCGTGACTTTATAGTTGATCATATTGGGGTCATTTTGAGTCTATTTGCATGACCCCCCGAGGAGAGCATCATGGGTAAATTCAAGATGGCGGCCATGTGAGGTCCCAGAAAAGTGATGTTTTTTGTCATATTTCTTCAAAATTTCTGATTTCTGCGATGAAAAGTGGGCAAAAACTATTTTATTTCACATCACATTAATATTTACTAATTTATCATGCTGTTTTTGCGGAGAAATTGCATAAATAAAAAAATCGGAAAATCTGGTCGAAAAAGCGACCAAAAAATGCCGTTTTAAAAACGATGTCACTGTGACGTCATCCAGGCGGCCATCTTTTTACATTTTCTGGTCGAAATTGACCCAAGGGTATAGTGTGGTAAGTTTCGCCCCCTAGCTCAAGCGGTAAGAAAAAATGCCACGACAGGTCCCAAAAAGCCCAGGCCAGATAGAGTTAAGGAATATTCCGCTGGTGTAATAGTCGGGGAATATTCCTTACATTTTTAAGGATTTAATTGTTCTGTGATATGTAAGGCCTCAATACTTCCAGAGTGGCGGTCTCATTCTCAGACGCGCGAGGGTCTCACAGGGGTCATTAAACGCACAATGTGGAGTTATTTTAAAAGGGAAACGCCAAAAACCAATACACATTGGGCATCTTCTTGGATATAGAAAAATGACGGGATAGTTGCTCAATTAAACAGCATAGGAATTAAGGGTATGGTTCAGGACTGGGAAACATTTCCTACTTGGTCGAAACTTCAAAGTTAGCACTGACAATAACATATCCATGGACCATACTTGACAATGGTGATCAGCCCGGCGCTATTCAATGTCACTATAAAGGGACTAGCTGAAGACATTGACACCAGACACCCTGCCGGTGTCGATGATGCCTTGTTGAAAACCGCTGACTCCATAAAAGTATAATGCAAAAGACTCGATTCAATTACATATTGATTGGGCCGATAAATGGGGATTCAAATTTTCAGCTGGGAATACAACGGATGATATATTCTCAAATAAACAACACATCGACGTTATGCTATCACCAGGGGTCAGAAAATCGAGTTGAAGATATTGTTAAATATCTAGGTATGATCTTTGACCGAAAACTCTTCTGGAAAGACCACATTGACCAATTAATTAATTGGTATAACAAATAGCTGAATCTCATAAAGTGCGTGTCTGGGAAAAATTGCGGGCCAATAAACATATTGTAATCAATATTATATCTAACTCTCATCAGCTCAAAATAGTTTTTGGCGCGATCACCTACCAATCAGCCTGCAATTATAAACGCAACATAGCAAGGATTATAGAAAAAGACGCCGGTGTTCTGACAAGAAGTCACGTGACCCCACATACAAGGGCACTAGCTGCGTAGTTCTACAAAGATCACAAGATCCAAAACTGATCCCTGTGCTGATTTGTATCCAAGCCGCGCTTTTATTGTTCATGTTGACTTCTTGGGTCAAGCTTGGGTCTTGGGGGGTCTGGGCTTTTTGGGAGCCTGTCCAGGCCTGGGAGATGAGGGTGGAGGGGGGGTGGGGGGGGGGCGATTCAGCCCCTAAACACTTTTCTTGCCCCTTCAGCTTTTGGGATGAAACTTACCACACTATACCCTTGAGTCATGTTCTGCCAGAAAATGTACAAAATTCAAGATGGCTGCTGTGATGACGGCGGAGTGGTTTCATTTTCTAAAATGACATTTTCGGTAATATTTTTCGATTTTTTTATTTGTGTATTTTCGCAAAAACGCATAAATTCGCAATGATAATATAGTTATTGCCCACTTTTCCTCGTAGAAAAGCAATAATTTTGAAAACATCACTTCTCTGTTAACCCACATGGGCGCCATTTTGAATTTTCCCATGACCCTCTGGTCGGGGGAAAGCAATTGGGCTGACAATGACCCCAGCATGATAAACCACAAACCGGAGGGTGTCAGCTCTCATTTGTCGCTCCTGAGATAAGACAGAAATTTTGGTGGAGGGGGCATTATTGGCGACGCAGATGTGACTTATACATGACATCGCATGGAAGTTCATAAGAACCGCAACGTCATAGTGGTAAATCAATAACCATCGTCCCCAGGGTGACGAGATATGTGGATGCTGGAAAATGATAGATGTGCATGCATGCACTTGATGACCTTTTCCATAAAGAGTGATTTTCTAAATCGACGCACAATTCTCAAGTTTATGCAACTGCTCCATAAATATTCGATTCCTCTTGATCTCAGCTTATATATAATGTCTCATTAAACTTGTATCATTGAACATTTGGCATCATTGGAGAATCACTAGTATATTACCCGGTGTATGTGTACTCACTGATTTACCTTCAATTTGAATTAAAAGTACTCGTGTAGTATCTCGGGTCGCCAATATGGATTACATGCTGTATGGCAACCGATATCATTCAGGAAGTACAACAAAAACGCATAACTGATGGCAATGAATGACTTATTCACTACTAAAGAGCAAATTGCAGCTTACATGAATGGAATATGCAGTTGATGACCACTATAAAGTGTGCTTTTACGAAAAGTTTCATACAGGTATCCTCTATGAAAATGAATTGGTGGTTGTTTCTACTCTCTCTGGTTGAACGGACTTTATAATTACTCTTTCACATAAATGTGCCTGTAAAAATTTTGTTAGATATCACGGTTGGTCAAATTATGCAAAGTTCTCTCAGGCTGGAGGTCAGCATCTGCAAAAAGGAAATCTGCTAAAGTTTTCGAATGGAAGCTGACTGCTAAAGTTCCTGAGTAGAAGCTGAAAAACGGCTCTACTCAAACCTTCAATGTCACTCTTTAATTCCACGTCTTTGCTAATTACCCTTGGATCATATATTTGGTCAGAATGACAGTTTGTGTTCTAAATCAGATTATGAAAGCTGACAATCCTTAATATTTAATACTCAAGTTGTCACTCTACCAATATAATCCAGCTCTCATCTTGACAATTGACCCCAAGGGCAAAAATTGGATCAAACAATCTTAAAAGTGATGGCATCTAGCAAAATGAATAATTCCCACTGTTATGGTCATACATGTAAATCAGATTCTTAACACCTGACACCCAGTTTTTTTTTCAGATTCTTAAAAGCTGACAACCCATACTGTAGGCTGTTTTTTGGGATTAACCGAGCTGTCGTCTTGACGAATGAAACTAGGGATCAAACAGGTCAAGAAGGATCAATTTCCGTGAATTTTATATTCCTGAATGTGTTCATCAAAAGAAAAACTGAGGACTGAGGGGGAGGGGGATCGCCCTAAAACTGACAGAAGTTTTTCACTTATTATACCTGAAATACCACCACAGCATATTTTAAGCATGCTGCAAACAACAGTAAATCCAAAACAGACACTACGAAACCTGTACAGTCCGTCATGAGTTGTAAAAGCGATGAGTTCGCGGCTCGCAGGAGGGGAGGGTGATTTCAAGTCGAGATACAATTAATATTTGGACGTAGCGATTTTATTCAGAATTTATCCGATGTTTTCAGGGTCTGATAAACTACAACTGTGGCGTATGTCAAGCACAGATGAATGTCACTAGAGTTATTCCAAGTAGTGACCATGGGCAATAATTACTCATCCTGAGGCATCATTGCTTTAAGTCGTTCCAACTCTGCAAAAACATTATCGTGAATGGCAAGAGATAAGCAACTTAGTTTATCGCTGTACGGATGAGCGTCGGCACGTACATTAACTTTGTGCGGAAATCTTTGAACATGGCCAAAGCTTGGCTAAAGCAAGTCTATATTCGCCCTTGGTGACTCAGGGAGGTTGTTTTTGTCAGTTGTACAACTCGTTGTTTGGAAACAGGTGAGTTCATTGCTGTTGATCCAGGAAGCATGAAATTACAACGCATATAAGGGATGTGGGAAGAGGTGCCGACATACTGACAGAGCCACATGGCATCATAGTATTGATATGTTTTGTCCAATGATGTAGAATAACTAGGATGGATGCACCTCATGGTGCTCATATGAACAGTCACAATCAAAGCGTGACTGATCATGAGATACATAAGTCTCTAGATGACGACTTTACAACGAATATTATGGATTAAGAATATTGATCAGCGATACGGATTTGATATTTTTGGAACATCATGATGTCTTGCTGGCATCATTGAAAACTGTGGCCTGCTTCTCTATTGCGGGAAACTAGCCTATGTTTATGTATACTATGATTGTCTTTTTGAATTTGATGGTGATACTGTTATATAGAATATGGAATAGGTCTTTGGATTATGGACGCCGATATTCTTAAATGGACGACGGCTGAATTATGAATGACGGACCAGACGCTTGTCATTACGAAATTGGTAACTAACGACGAAAGTGAAACATCCACGCACACTAATGTCATAGTTTCAGAAACAAGACAAACAAGATGCATTGCTGTCATGGTGTCGTAGTGGAATGCAAATTGTATGTATCATTCGTCTTAAGTAATGCATTGGAATCCGTATAGACGGGAGACTTCATCGACACAAGGTTTACTCCCATGTCGACACATATCCTTACAGAACGACTCTGACGCTGATGATTATGTACGAGGAAAACTATCTGAATCAGATTTCACTGAATTCGCTGATTTTGTTTGCGGCAGTAAACCCATGTTGAATCATTGGATCTACGGTTTTTGGAATTTACTAAATGTTGTGCGTCACACCGATAACTCCTTCCCTACATTTGCTAGTTTGAGCTGACGAATACTGCTTGCCAGATTCACCAGAATATGCCCTTGGCTTGGCATGAAAATCCACCTTTTTACGTCTTTCTGTGGATTGCTGCCATCAGCCATTGGCCTGGATTGTTTTCTTGCATTCAACGTCATTGTAAGGGGGGGGGGGGTGCTAAGATTACATGAATGAATGTATCGCGTGAGAAAGTTACATGTTTCATACTGCTGTGGCAAGCAGCTGTCACTCAAACGTTCTCAAAGAAAGATTCGAAGCGCTGGGAAATCTGCAATTGTACATGTATGTAGATATGTTTTCTTGAATAGGCCTGCAGATTATTTATCAATGCATTCAATTGATGACATTTTGTGTTTATCTGCCCAAATCAAACCAAAATCAACTAAAACTTGGACGAATTGTGATCAGCCCGGCAGACGGCAGTCCACACATGCTCGGCGGAGGCAGGGTCAACAATATGAACGGTTTGAGAAAGCATTTTTTAAGTCTGCTTTCAGCATTGAATGGAAGTGTGTTCACTGATTTTTTTTAATTGTCGACGAAATTATTTTACATAGATTGTTTCTTGTCTGCTCTGTATGCAACTCCGTTCGCGCCATGATGCAGGTGAACATCTGGTCGTTGCTTGCGCTTGATTCCGGGGGTATACGAGATATATTCGTCCAGCAAATTCTATATTTTCCCGGCAGGTTTGAAATACGGTGTCACACGTTAGGTATGCCAGCCAATCAATTGTCTACAATCTGTGTTGAGGTATGATAAAGAAGCAAAACCTTCTAGCAAGGAAGGCTTTACTCGGGTGCTATCAAAGCCAATAGATGTGAACGCCAATAAAAAGACGAAAAAACGAAGATATAGGCCTACAGGAAGATGATATCGAAGGTCAATTATCAGTCTCACATGTATCCTTTTATGCTTTTCAGAACATAAAATCTTATTCATGCTCTTGGTGGTAGGTGACAAGGAAACAAAGAAATTGATTTTGAGATGATAAGATCCAATGCGTGACAGTTTAATATTCGAAATAAGAGTGATATACAAGAGCAGAATTATGAATTTAGAATATTATTGCCCACTGAAAAATTATTGCTTACTGCTTAAAGTATTGGATATAAGATTTAATGAAAATTTTGAAATAATTTTTGAGAGAGAAAGAATAAATTGGTCGTCAGCTATACACCATACCAAATATCATTTCTTCTGAATGAAAAATAAAGTTTTTTGTAGTACCGGTATACATAACCCGCTAACAGATTGCGACTGAGCGCCACAAACTCCCGCGTCTCTCTATCATTTAGAGACGTACGTGCAAGAGGCAGCTTTTCATAATATAAGTGATATTTTTGTCAAATTTATCCTAGTTTGCTTTGCTAAAAACAGTGTGTTTACTGCCACACGGATGAACATCTACTCCTTCCAGATGAGTTATGTACCGCACATGTTAACTGGAGTACTTATACAGTTTTTGCTCAATATCACAAAGTCCCGATGCAATAATCACCTGAGTAATAACGGTATTCAGCATTGCCATCCATCGTGTCGTCTTATTTGTTTGAAACTAGAATGGAATTGCGACCTGAACATCAAAGGATATCACACTCAGCTCGTGTTGGTCTGCGCAGTACGAGTTAATCTTAGACAGAGACGACTGGAGAGAAAGACGGGCTTCGCAAAGGAAAAATTACCAGAAGCCTGTCATCCTTATTTTGTAATGTCCAATTTTGTAACGATTGACGGCAACGATTTGGTGCAAGATCTACTGAACATAATTGACAAAGGATCTACTGCAAGTTGTATTGTTGGTCTTCGAAATTTTCCAAAAAAAAACTGCATGATAAATTAATAAATATTAATGTGATGTGAAATAAAATAGTTATTGCCCATTTTTCGTCGCGAAAAAGCAGAAATTTTGAAGAAATATGACAAAAACGTCACTTTTCTGGTGCCCGGCGTGGCCACCATCTTGAATTTACCCATGATCCTCTGCTTGGGGGGTTATGCACATAGGCTCAAAATGACCCCAATATGACAAACTATAAAGTCAAGGAATTTCAGCTCTCCATCTTTTGTCGTTCCGAAGGTAGCGCAGAAAGTTTGATAGGGGGGCCATTTCGCCCCCCCCCCCCCCACCCCCAGGCAAGGTAGGGTTAACACGAAGACGACAATCAGTCTGGCATCTTTCTATCTGCCATCTCGGACCATTTCTCCATTCTTCATATAGCAAGAAATCAGATATTGTAAGTGAGAAAACATACCCCCAAACATATCTCAAAATTAGTCCTGAACAAAAAGCACCCTCCGAAGAAAAACTTAAAGCTCTAAGCTGGCAATCGGTCAGAGAAAATGGTGTTGACGAGGCTTTAAACGAATCCATGGCTATCTTTACTACCATCTATGATGACTGTTTCCCCATTGTCTCCATGCCTCTTGAAAAATCTCAAATTAAAAAAACCTTAGATAACCGTAGGTATTGTTCGTCCTTTTGGAGAAAAAAAAATAAGCTATATAGACTTCACTTGCTGAACAGAGATCAACAGTCTACATGTACCTCAAGTTATAAGCATTACAGGTATAATCTCAACCATCATTTTAGATTAGCTAAAAAACTACTATGAGCACAAATTTAATAATTGTACCAATAATATCATGCAAACATGGTAAATTGCGAATGAACTCATAAGCCGGAAGAATTAACGATAAAGAAATTTCTATTCCCCTTGACATTGCCAGTCATTTCATTTACTATTTCTGCACTGTTACTTCGAAGTTGGCGCCAAAAATTCCTCCCTCCTAAAATGATTCCTTCCTCCCAAAAGGACTTCAAAGAACATCTAACTACTGTACACACAGACAATTTTCAGCTTCTTCTATCAACCCCACTTGAAATCACCGAAGCGATAGCCTCTCAAAAAAGTGGGTTGTCTGCTGGTATTGATGGAATGTACATGTCAATATTGAAACATGTATCAAGCCTAATAAGCATATTTAATCTGCAATTGCAAATCTCTCCTTTAGAATTGCCTCTGTTCCTAATGCTATAAAAGTTTCTAACGTTTGCCCTGTTTTTAAAGCCGAAGATCATAGAAAAGTTGAAAACTACAGGTCGATATTCGTGCTGCCATCGCTGAGTAAAGTACTTCAAAAACCTGTAGTCACAAGAATGACGCTATTTCTAGAAAGTTATAACATAATTAGCTCAAATCAGTTTGGTTTTCGTGCCAACCACTCGACTTTTATGGCGGTTCTATCTTCATTTGATAAACTAATATCCGCAAAACCAACCAAACTGTTTACTATAGTAATTTCTTGACCTGTCCAAAGCATCGACACTGTAAACCATGTGATTCTTTTACAAAAACTCACTATGGCTTTTGCGACACAGCATATGACTGGCTTAGCAGTAACTTGTCTTCAAGACCTGTGTGAACTTCAATATTGTCTTCCTCCCTCCCCATAACAACTGAAGTGTCCCAAGGCTCAAAACTCGCCCAATTCTCTTCTTACTGTGTATTAGTGACATCTGTAACTCAACGTCTCTTCTTGAAATAACCTTCTTTGCTGATGATACATGCGTTAATTCATCTGACGTGGACCCGAAATCCTTAGCTGATGCTTTGTCACAAGAACTTGATAAATTAAATGATCCCTTAACACCAAAAAAACTAAACTCGTGTTTTTACACAGAACAGATGCCGCATCACATCTCATGCCGTATCAATATCTGCGAATGAAATCGAATTCGTTAGGAATTTCAAATTTCTGGGTGTATATGTTAATGATAATTTAAACTGGCAAAAACATATAGCGAATCTATCCTCTAAGCTCTCTAGAAATATTGGTGTGATAAGATCAGATCAGATAAGAACTTTATTTGAAGTCGATTTGTACAACAATACAGCATTGGCTCTCACATGAGCTATTACCACCGACTCAGAGGCGAAAAACAATAAAGCAAGGCCCTAGGACCAAAACCACTAATGGGCATATCACATAAAACTGACTGACTTGACAAGATACGAGTATGCACGTAAAAATATGTTGTGATATATTAAGACTGACAATATTAAAATATCACCAACCAGTGCATTATACTGAATAAAATATATAGTGTGCTATCTTAAGATATATTATACCGTGAAAAGTTGTGATGTATAGGAGTAACATTATTAAAAATATCATGCATTGTTAATATCATCAAAATTGACGATTAAGATATAGAAATCGAATTTTTCGCTAAAATTTAAATTCTGTCAAGGTATTTGCAGTTTTAATGAGGTTTGGTAGTTGGTTCCGGAGTATTGCCCCATGATAACGGATTGAATGTATCCCGTATATACATAGAAAGCGCCTCTGTATTGTAGCTTCTCCAACTTTGTAGCATCAGATTGCTTGCAATTAAAAAAGACCAAAGAACAATAGTGAAACAAATGACTGCACAAATGACCCCAAAATTATTAACTTTACATTCGTTTTTAAGAGATATGATACTCTTTTGAGAACACTCAGCTGTCTAACCGATTTTCTACATAAGCTACATGAGCTGTATTATTTGTATCAAACCTAATCTAAATACTTAAACCCTAACCACACTAGTAGTAATGTAAGGGCATCACAGGCCTTATTTTCCTGGCGGTAACTCTTGGTGCCCTTTTTTCCCAGGTTAAATTATAGGGGGCGCCGCATCGCCTTTCACCTCTGGGGCGCCACCAGCTCAAGGTCACGTGGAGGTCAAAAGTAGTTCCGGCAACCTTTAACCTTTGTATTGTTCCGCGGTCTGGTGGTGATGCCGTCACTTCCGCGTACAGAAAGTAGTCCCATGTCAACCAAGTGTCTCCCAATGTTAATGTATACGGGGAATGCCTAAAAAGAGTATGGGAATACACGTTTTGTGACCGGGGTGGGTCCCTAGTGGACCGAATGGGTCGAGTGAGGTGTCAAAGTGAAGCGCTCCTCGAGGGCCATTCAGTCATGGGTGGGTGCATGTAAAATTAGGATTTTTTCCCGAAAATATAAAAAGCGAAACACGGACTTTACCCCTAAAATAGGGGAAAACCCCTATCAACTCTAGCCAAAAGGCCTAATATCGGTCCCCGGGCTTATCGGGGCCTGCCTATGAAGTCAATGGGGTGGGTGCATGTAAAATTAGGATTTTTTCCCCAAAATATAAAAAGCGGAACACGGACTTTACCCCTACAATAGGGGTCTGTATTATACAATATAAGGGAAAATGCCTGCATGGAGTATGGGGATGGTCATTTTTTTTCGTTTGCTTTACTATGGGTTGTGGGGTGTCGTTTTTCTCGTCTCGCCAAGAAAAACACAATGGGAGGGGCCCCAGAGCGAATCGGTGAAATTTTTGGGAAAAGTCACCGAGGTCTGTATATAGGCTCATACTGGCTATATGGGGGGAGGGGTGGTCAATTTTTTTGTGGGTGTTACTATGGGTTGTGGGGTCTCGTTTTTCTCGTCTCGCCGAGAAAAACACAATGGGAGCGAATCGGGGAATGCCTAAAAAGAGTATGGGAATACACGTTTTGTGACCGGGGTGGGTCCCTAGTGGACCGAATGGGTCGAGTGAGGTGTCAAAGTGAAGCGCTCCTCGAGGGCCATTCAGTCAATGGGAGCGAATCGGGAATGCCTATTCCCCGATGGGGATGGTCATTTTTTTTCCGTTTGCTTTACTATGGGTTGTGGGGTCTCGTTTTTCTCGTCTCGCCGAGAAAAACACAATGGGAGGGGCCCCAGAGCGAATCGGTGAAATTTTTGGGAAAAGTCACCGAGGTCTGTATATAGGCTCATACTGGCTATATGGGGGGAGGGGTGGTCAAATTTTTTCGTTGGCTTTACCATGGGTTGTGGGGTCTCGTTTTTCTCGTCTCGCCGAGAAAAACACAATGGGAGGGGTCCCGGAGTGAATCGGTGAAATTTTTGGAAAAGTCTATAGCCCATATAGCTCCACACTGGCTATATTGGAGTATAGGTTCAACCTGGGAAATTCACATACGTTCATTCTGATATGGGTTGTTTGGATTTGTTTTTCACGTCTCGTCCTTTAGAACACGATGGGAAGGGTTTCGAAGCGAAACGGTGAAATTTTTGGAAAAAGTTCACCGAGGCCTGGGTAAGCCCATAGGCCTGTACTGCATGGCTATGTGGTATAGGCCCATACGGGGTGGACGTTTTGGGGTCTAGGTGAGCCCCTAATGATCCTATGGTGTCGTGTGAGGTCTTATTTTGAAGCCCTCGTGGAGGAGCATCCGACTGGACTAATAGTTCGTCCGTTTTCAATATTCTGCGCATAGTATAGCATAGCATAGTGGCCCGTAGTATAGAAAGCAGGCATTTTGGGGGGTATGTGGGTGTGTGTTTGGGGTAGAGATGGACCGCTATGGGTCCGAATGGGTCGTGGAAGGTGTCAAAGTGAAGCTTGTGTGGGGTAGAGTCAGAATGGCGTGTTTTTAAAATGCAAGTCGCGTCAATCTGCGCATGCGCAGTTGGTTGTAGTCAGTCAAGTGGTCATTTTGGGGCAATTCAGGAAGGTATTTGGTGTCGAGATGGACCATCCTTGGTCCGATTGTGTCGTGGGAGGTGTTATCTTGTAGCTCTCGGGTGTACATCCAGATTTGAGGGATGTTCACGTCATCTGTGACGTCATCGGTGACGTCATCAGTAGGAGTAGTAGCGAAAGTGGGCATTTTGGGGCAGTGAAGGAAGGTATTTGGTGTAGAGATGGACCATCAATATCTGTCACGCATTATACCATATCTTTGTTGTGTTATACCACATCTGTCCTGCATTATACCATATATGTCCTGTATTATACCATACCTGTCCTATGTTATACAATATCTGTCCTGTATTATACTAAATCTGTCCTGTATTGTACCATATTTGTCCTCTATTATACCATATATGTCATGTATTATACCAAATCTGCCCTGTATTATACAGTATCTGTCCTGTATTATACCAAATCTGTGATGTATTATACCAAACCTGTGCTGTATTATACAATATCTGTCCTGTGTTATACCATATCTGTGCTGTATTATACAATATCTGTCCTGTATTATACAATATCTGTCCAGTATTCTGCAATATATGTTCTGTATTATACCAAATCTATCCTGTATTATACAGTATCTGTCCTGTATTGTACCATATACAATGTATGTCCTGTATTGTACCATATCTGCTCTGTATTATACAATATCTCTCCTCTATTATACCAAATCTGTGCTGTATTATAAATATTTGCCCTCTATTATACCATATCTGTGCTGTATTATACCATATCTGTCCTGAATTATACCATATCTGTGCTATATTATGCAATATCTGGCCTGTGTTATACAATATCTGTCCTGTATTATACCAAATCTGTCCTGTTTTGTACCATATTTGTCCTATATTATCCAATATATGTTCTGTATTATACCAAATCTGTGCTGCATTATACAGTATCTGTCCTGTATTATACCAAATCTGTGTTGTATTATACAATATATGTTCTGTATTATACCAAATCTGTCCTGTATTATACAGTATATGTCCTGTATTATACCAAATCTGTGCTGTATTATACCATATCTGTCCTGTATTGTACCATATATGTCCTGTATTATACAATATATGTTCTGTATTGTACAATCGGATAGCCGTTGTGGTGAATAACAACAAGTTCAGCAATGTTCATACAGTTTATTATCCCCAATGTTACATCATACCCAGGCTGGGGGAGCCGCCCTGAGCATGTTTAGTATGTTCACAGCAAAACAAATTGAAATATCAAACACCATGCTTTATTATTTAACGCACCGTCACATTAGGTACAAGTGTTTACTGAGCTCAAGTCAACGATCAGCATGTAGACATATAGAGTATGCACGGCATGTTATGGTATTCATCAGTGCACAAGTGACGCATTCAGCCGAGGGGGTGCAAGTCGTGCAGACGAGTAAACTGCTTCTGGCAAGTTGTGCAAGTGAACATCTTGGTGGTTGACAGAGTGTCTGATGAAACGGCCAGGCCGCCTCCCTTTTATAGCACGCTAGCTGGTGATCTATTTTTAGCACACTCAGTTCAACTATCCTCAATTCGAGGGCCGAGATGTACTGGCGTACGACTGAGCCGTATTGTGTGCGTGGGGGGGCAGTGGATTTTACATCCGGGATCTTGTCAACATCTGGGTTTCCCAATGGGTTTCCCATCGTTCCTCCGTCTTCCATCCGGGTACCGTGGTTTTACATCCGTGTCCTCATCTTACATCCGTGTTTTTCATGAGCCGCATTGCGCACGTGTGTGTGTTTGTGTTTGTGTCCATTCGTGTACAATGTAGAATTACGTTCTCTTCGAAAACTTCCTCTCATCGCATCAATATGCTCAGACCCATTCAAAATAAACACAACCAAGAGACATCAACAACAACAGGCGCATTGCGTAATACACGTTTTATTATCCTCACACCATCATCACCACCACCACCACCTGGCGTTGACGCCGTCAACGATCAGCATGTAGACATATAGAGTATGTACGGCATGTTATGGTAACATCAGTGCATGAGTGACGCATTCAGTCGCTGAGGGTGGTCGGTCAGCTTGGTAACGAAAAACGTGACATTGGTCACCCTCTCTACGACCCATTGTGTGTTGGGGCGTTGTTGTTGGGCCCATTCCATGGGATCCACGGTGTCCAGTTTCTCCAGCATCGCCTCTAGCGACGCCCGGTTAATGATGGTAAACGGTTGGTCAAATACCCGGAAGTTACTGCTCGGGTAAAAATATCGGGCTTGGTCTGTGTCCTTATGCTGCAGCACATAACCAAACGCCAGATTCAACTTGAAGGCCGTAGTTTGATCGTTGAAGATGGCTTCCACGTAGCTGCGTAGACGGGCGAGATCGGTCAGTCGGAATAGGGCGATGACGGTAGAAACAGTGCCGGATCATGGGCCAATGGCGCCGTTAGATGTCACTCACTGGATGGTCTTCGTGTAACAGATCGCTAGGAACATTTATGGGTTCGTCCACGAAGTGTACTTTGCCCTCCACGTCGTACAAAATCAGGCCCAAGGTCTTGTCGTCAGAATTTGACTGTTGAATTAGGGCGACATCATCATCGGCCCTCGTGCGATGGGTGGGAGTTCCCCCTGTCACGATATTGGTGCCTATGGGCTCTTCTACCTGCAAACGTGGCTGCGGAACAGGGTGTCGTGTACGTTGGTGTCGCAGCAACTGACTGGTCAGTTTGAAAAGCCGGCAACATGTTTCGCATGGACGCTTGGGTACTTCATGGCGTGCACGTGTGTGGCGCTGTAAATGATCCGGGCGCTGAAAAGACAGTGTACATATCGTACAGCTATACCGGGCGGTTCATTCGTGCTTGGTAGCCTCATGGCGGAGCAAGTCGTGCAGTACAAGTGAACATCTTGGTGGTTGACAGAGTGTCTGATGAAACGGCCAGGCCGCTTCCCTTTTATAGCACGCTAGCTGGTGATCTATTTTTAGCACACTCTTCCCCAAGTCGAGGATCGAGACTGGTGTACTGGTGTACGACTGAGTCGCATTGCGCGCGCGCGTGTGGATGTGTGTGTGTGTGTGTATGTGTGGGCTGTGGATTTTACATCCGGGATCTTGTCCGAGTTTCCAAGTGGATTTTTCCCGTCGTTCCTTCGTCTCCCATCCGGGTACTGTGGTATTACATCCGGGTCCGCATCTTACAGCCGGGTTTTGGACACCTGTTGACCTCAATAATTTGCATATGACCTCTGTGAGATCACTTCCGCTTCCGTTTACGTGACCGGAACTGACCTTTGGCCCTTGAGCGCAATTTTTATCCGGTATTGTAGCGCGCGCCGGGGCCAAAGGTCACGTGAACGGAAGCGGAGGTGACCTCACAGAGGTCATATGCAAATTATTGAGGTCAACAGGTGTCCAAAACTCGGCTGTAAGATGGGGACCCGGATGTAAAACCACAGTACCCGGATGGAAGACGGAGGAACGACGGGAAAACCCCACTTGGAAACCCGGCTGTTGACAAGATCCCGGATGTAAAATCCACAGCCCACACATACACACACACACACACACACGCGCGCGCAATGCGGCTCAGTCGTACACCAGTACCCCAGTCTCGATCCTCGACTTGGGATAGAGCGTGCTAAAAATAGATCACCAGCTAGCGTGCTATAAAAGGGAAGCGGCCTGGCCGTTTCATCAGACACTCTGTCAACCACCAAGATGTTCACTTGTACTACGTGCTCGAAATCATTCACCCGTCTGCACGACTTGCGCCGCCACGAGGCTACCAAGCACGAAGAAACCGCCCGGTATAGCTGTACGATATGTACACTGTCGTTTCAGCTCCCGGATCATTTACAGCGCCACACACGTGCACGCCATGAAGTACCCAAGCGTCCATGCGAAGAATGTGGTCGGCTTTTCAAACTGACCAGTCAGTTGCTGCGACACCAACGCACACGACACCCTGTTCCGCAGCCAGGCCGGTTTGCAGGTAGAAGAGCCCGTAGGCACCAATATCGAGACAGGGGGAACTCCCACCCATCGCACGAGGGCCGATTATGATGTCGCCCTAATTCAACAGTCAAATTCCGACGACAAGACCTTGGGCCAGATTT
>JAVTVY010013617.1:0-53720 GCA_036873755.1 Hanleya hanleyi
CGCCATGTTGTAGCCGCCATGTTGTAGGCGCCATGTTGTAGGCGCCATGTTGTAGCCGCCATGTTGTAGGCGCCATGTTGTAGCCGCCATTTTGGAGCCGCCATTTTGTAATGTTAATGTATACGGGGAATACCTAAATAGACGTTTTGTGACCGAGGGGGATCCCTAGTGGACCGATGGGGTCGAGTTAGGTATCAAAGTGAAGCATTCGTGAAGGGGCATCTGACGGGCTGGGTGTGGGATTGAAATATCGGCATTCTGCGCATGCGCGGTGGCCAAAGGGTATGGAAATAGACGTTTTGGGATCTAGGGGAGTCCCTAATGGGCCGATGGAGTCGTATGAGGTATCAATGTGAAGCCTATGTGAAGGGGCATCCAGTCAAGGGTGGGTGCATGTAAAATTATTCCTGAAAAAAAACGGAACACGGACTTTATCGAAAAATCCGGAAAAATGCCTATATGGGGTATGGGGGGTATATAGGTCGCCGGGCTTAACGGGGCTTGCCTATCAATAGAGTTATCTTCCCCTAGTTCCAGGGTGGGTGTATGTAAAAATTTTCCTGAAAAAATACGGAACACGGACTTTATCCTAAATTACGGGAAAATGCCTATATAGGGTATGGGAGGTATAGGACCATCCTGGGAAACTTACTTCTCGACATTTGCGGTATAGGTTGTGGGGTCTCGTTTTCTTAGTCTCGTCAAGACAAACATGATAGGAAGTGTCCCGGAGCGAATCGTTGAAATTTTTGGAAAAAGTTCAGGGAGACCCATATAGTCCCATACTAGGGGTATAGGACCAATGTTTGCCCCACTGGGAAACCTACTTCTAGACATTTGCGGTATGGTTGTTTGGATTTGTTTTCTTAGTCTCGTCAAGACAAACATGATAGGAAGTGTCCCGGCACGAAACGGTGAAATTTTTGAAAAAAGTCACCGAGGCCTGGGTAGGCCCATAGGCCTATACTGCATGGCTATGGGTGTATAGGTCCATACGGAGTGGACGTGTTGGAGTCTAGGTGGGCCACTAATGGTCAGATGGGGTCGTATGAGGTATCAATGTGAAGCTGTCGTGGAGGAGCATCCGACTGGACTAATAGTTCGTCCGTGTGCAATAGTCTGCGCATGCGCAGCCTGGCCGTAGTATAGAAAGCAGGCATTTTTGCGGAGTGTGTGTGGGTGTGTTTGGGTTAGAGATGGGCTATTCACGGTTCGATAGGGTCGTGTGAGGTATCAATGTGAAGCCTATGTAATGGAGCATCTGATGGCGTGGATGTGGGGTAGAAATAGGGTCATTCTACGCATGCGCGGTAGCCAAAGTGTATGGACATAGACGTTTTTGTGGTCTATGTGGGCCCCTAATGGGCCTATTGTGTCGAGTGAGGTATCCATGTGAATCATAGGTGGGGGAGCATCCACCTGGACTAACATTCACGTGGTTTGGTGGGTCTGCGCAAGTGTGTGACGTCACTCCCGGGTTTTCAGAATGCTCAAACACTACCTCCAACTTTCCCGGCCCGGCCCGGCCCGCCCCGGCCGCAGCGCGCGCGCGCGCGGGTTCTCCGGAAGTGCGCGTCATCACCGGCAGTGCGCGGAAGCATGTCGGATCAAAAGGTCAAAGAAAAGGGGATTGTAAATTAACCTGGGAAGGATGGGCAGTTCCATTTGGACCAATCAGCGGTCGAGAACATAGAACTTATGGTAATAAACTTAATCTATACGTGTTGGACGAGTCTTCACTCACCGTCTTCCTTTACACGCACCTCAATGAAATGCCCGCTCCAAACCTAGACCAAAACACGTACTTGGTCTGTGGGCTGATTTCATTGGCTCTCTATTTTACTATAGTGCGCTTGCATTCTAACATTGATGGGTTACATTTTGGCCCCATCCTACACCACTGATTTCAGTTTGACTGAATCTCCACATTGGGCATTTATGAATTATGAATAAAACCATAAGACAGGGTTTTTTGGTGAGATCTCATTTTTTTATTCAGTGAACAACAACAACGTGAGAACAATCACGTGAAAACTGAAGCCCAGAACAAGGGGCGTGTACATTGAAAGAACTGAAGCCCAGAACAGGGGGCTTGTACATTGAAAGAACTGAAGCCCAGAACAGGGGGCTTGTAAACTTAAGCCCAGAACAGCGGGCGTGTGTACATTGAATGAACTTAAGCCCAGAACGGGGCTGGTACATTGAAATGATGGGCGGCCCAGTCATATACGAGTACATCGCGGTCCTCGGCCTTGGGGTACTCGTCAAACATCTGTACGATGGTAGATAAGGGTCTTCCCCGGCATCGATGGTACAGGTAAAACAAGCAATATTGTCCGCACACGCTACTGGTCAGGCTTTGCAACGTTTGACTGTTCCAACACCACGTCTCTGTGCCTTGATCCATGAAGTCTGTTAAATCGGGATGGAGGGGTGGCAGGCCGTACGGGTCAAAGTATTCGCCCTGCTGTTCTGTCAAGTACACGCCCACCCAATGTTCACCGGGCCGATCCATCGGGTCCGTGTTGAGAACGTAAGCAGCAGGATACATACGGTCTAATGGGAACACATCTCGGGCGAACACCCCTTGAAACACCATACGTGTCTCTGGGTCATTCTCCAGCACGGTGGTTATCTGGTCTGTATCCATGTTAGGTGGAGAAGTCACACAGGATGTTGCGCGCCTTGTCCACTTGAATGATGTTGTCAAACTCGGCGTAGCAGATCACATTGACGGTGCTCCGGAGGGCTCGTTGAAAGTGGATTTCCAACCGTAAATTGCCTTGCTTGGCGAGGGCCAGCTGATGGTCGTTCTCTAAGGTGGGGGTCAAATCGAAACAGAACAACGTGTATCCGTTCCCGTAGTCCTCCCGACTGATGAAATTCCCTTCGTCCTGGTTGATTTGACCGGTGGCTGTAAACAGGCTCTGATAGGCTCGAATGAAATTCGCGCGCCCAAAGTTCGGTGTTAAGGCCGTGGCTGGCACCTATTGTCCATCCACATGCAGGGCCACAAAATTGATGCCGAAATGTTTAAAGTCAAACGGTTTCTCTGGGTAGGCTCCACTGAAACTGGTATTTTCCACACAGGCCAGGATCAATCGCTTGGGTAGTTCCCCCAGGAACAGGTTTTCTTTGTTGGCGCTCATATTTCCAGCAGACACAGAGAACACTTTGGTTTGTACACGTCGGATAGGGTACTGGGCTGGTTTTGTTTCCAAGGCTTTCATGTGTCCCAATTGAACGGCTGGATTCGGTTTCACTTTTCGGACATACAGGACTGCGTCTTCGATGACAATCTTATAGTCAGCTGCATGCCCGTCTACGTTAGTGGCCATCAAGGCGAAGGTCGGAGGCGCCCGTATCAGTCGGATTTTGATGGGGATCTTGTTCAAGAGGTATCGGTCTTGCATGAACATGTCTGCGTGCAGTCGACCCATGAGATCCACCGCGACGCCGTTCGCGGTCAAAGCCTTCCGTTTGCTATATCCCGTATTGTCGTTCTCTGCGCCCATGTGCTCGGCTTTGTCCTGGTAGAATAAAGCGGCTGTCAGTTGAGATTTTTTAGCCTCTCGTCCATGCGACAACAGCGTCTCGATGTAGGCTCGATAGGGGTACGTGTTGGTCGAGTCACTGATGAGTTTGTCGCTGAGAAATATATCCACCTGTTGAAACATCGAGTGCAGCCAGAGATTCGTCGGGCCCACCGTTGCTTGGTCGGCGATTCTGGTGCCATCTCCATTGACGATCTTGGCTTTCACATACAAGTATGTATGGGCTAAATCCACATAGGCCGTATCCGCATTACTGATGGTGAACTCGATGGGCCCTTTGGCGTTGATGCTGGACAGCGGGAGATGCTCCACCCATAATCCTTGTTCGGCACTGGTCTGTGTGGGCGGGACGGTCCACAAATCAAATTCACTGTTGGTGGACTGGCAGGACTCGGCGTGGATCAAGGACATGTTTAAGAAAAGATATCCCGTGTCTTCGATGTGCGTCGTCGCTGGGTCGGTCGTCGACTGGTGCGTGGTCTCGGTGGGGCAGGTCTTTTATTCCCTACGGTGCGTTGTGCTTTGGCCACCAAGACGCCTCCCGCTTCTTTGGCCCGCCGTTTCAAGGATTCTTTGGGTGCCGTACCCCCAAGACATCACCGGCCACTTGCAGTCCACTGCGTACTGCTTGTTTGCCGATTGCTTTCACCCCACGCGTCACCAAGGGCAGGAACGTTTTGACGATGCTCCCGAGTATGTTCCCCAGTCCATATCCACGTTGCATGCGTGCACCACTAAAAACCGGAAAGCCACCCCCGGCCTGTTGGGCATAATAGTCCATATAGCTGCGTGCATCGCACTCGTAAGGCACCTTCATTATACAAAGTGGGGAGCACGTGCTTGTCGAAAATGAAGTGTCAGCACCACTTTCCCGCGTTCGAATGCCACCGGTCGTCCCGTGTCATCTCTTATATCCACCGTGATCGTCTTGATGTGGGTTTGTCGTACGGGCAGGTAGAGCATGTGGGTGAAACAGTGGGTGACTTGATCTCCATACAACTTTTTAATGGGCACCACCCGTAACAGAGGTGTGTTGATATCGCCCACGATGTGGTTGTCCACCACGTCCGAGTAGACGTAGAGTCCGTACATACCCGACTTCATATCCATCGGGATCTCGCCTTGGTGGGCGGTGGGACCAGCGAACGTCTGTAGATCGAAACCCAGCATTTGCTGTAGGATAGGACTCTACAGAGTTGGCGATGACGATAAGCTGTGCCTTGTCGTTGTGTGCGTTGTAATCGGAGTCCACGTGATTCTTGAAGGGATAGTCTTTGATGGGTTTTGAAGTATTCGTGACCTCCCGTAGAGCCTTATAATGAAACAGTCTTGACAGCCCACCCATGAACTCCTTGGGAGTATCGTATTGGCCTTCGGGGAGGGTGAGTCGGGTGTCTTTTCCTTCGTAGGTCACCTCGTACCGCACTTCATTGGCTCGCACGTTGTACCACGAGTAAGGGTATTGGATATCCACGAGGCCACATTCCCATCGTCCAGGTAAATGCAACGGTTGCGGTAACTGGGTCACGTACTTGGCCACGGTGTTGTCAGGAAACACATCCAGCGAACTGTTACTGGGTAGGGTGAGGTAAAACATGGCGACTGAGCTGTCTTGCTGCTGCTGTTGGTTTTAATAGGTGTTCCAGGCCTTGGGCGGTTGTGTCCGGCGTCGTGTTCGTCGCGTTGACTTGCTACGTGTCACGGCTCTGGAGATGTGGGGTGTCCTGATCAAGGATGGTTTTTTAAAGGTTTGAAAAGAAGGTGCCCGTTGTGGTGGTGGAGTTTTGGGGGGTGACTCCGGTTCCCATTCGGATTCCCAAGAAGGTAGTGGGCCACTCGGCGATTGCTGGGTTCGCTGCATAAATGCCCAGCGGTGGGGGTTCCCCACCAATTCCTGTGGTACATGCATGTCTTTCAAGCCTTGAGCGAAGACCTCCCATCCTCGAGGATCCGTGTGCGATCTGCGTTTACGCATCAGGTCATTCACTAAATCCGTCATGTGGGTGCCGGGGACCACCTGATTCTGTACCAGTAGTTCGCCTTTATCATTCCAAGTCATGTTAGGATTCTGTTTCATCCGTTGTAATACCAGGCCAGCTTGTTTCTTGAACGATGCAGGTACACTCTTCAGCACTTCGTCTTCCACCCATTGTGGGGCTGTGGGTGCTACCCCTGGTAATGGCGGCTGTTGGAGCGGTGCTGAGGTCGGCGGTGTGTCACGTGGTGGTGGTGGTGGGGTGGTAGAGAGGGTTTTGTATTGGTCCATGAACGTCATGTACCGTTGAAGCGTCTCATTGTACCGTTGTACTTTCTCACTGTCGCTTAACCCCGGTCTCTGTAAGATCTGTTGCATCTCTCCATCGAGGGTGTTTATGGTCTTCACCGTAGGTGGGACAGGGTAGGGCGATTGGAGGTTTTGAAGGAACCGTGGTTCGACGAGGACCATTTTTTTCGTGTGGTTCATTGTCGGCCGAAGAGTCCACCCAATACTGGACCCAACACGGAAGCGGCCAACGGTGCTAAGATGGCCCCGAGAAAGCCGCCTTTCTGTAACACCTTTTTCTTTTGTGTTTGAGGGACCCGCTTCTGGACTAGGGTTCGGAGACCTGTCTTATGCTCGGCCAACTTGGTCTTCTGAGCCGGAGTCAGTGGTACGTTGCCTTTTAACAGGTTGTATCCGATCTCGCACAGACAGCGTACACGGGCAGGGTCCGCACCGCGTACAATGGTTCGGACCAACTCGGGTGGGGCCGTCTTCAATACACGGAGCGTCGGGGCGTGCTTCCGTACTCGCGCAGACATCATGTACAACTAATGCCAGAACCCACAACTCTGCCCTTTTTATCCACCTCAGAGAACAGAGACAAAGTCAACCATGCTGTGGTATTCATTCTTTTTATTATCTCCATCATCAAACACACACACTCCAGCTGGGGGCGCCACTGTGGGTGTGTTTACATTATTTTTGCAAGTACACGTGGTGGGTCTCTCCGGGAAAGATGCCGGTCCGTAGTCGAAGGTGGTCGGGGGTGGCTTGCTTGAGGTCGAAGAGCATATACCCGTGCTGAGGGGTTGTGGCATCTTTAAAGGCTTCCAACGCAAACGGTGTGCGGCCGGGATATATCTGTCTCGCCAGGTGCAGCAGTTGAGTGGTATCTCTCGGGTTTTTGAAGACCACCAGGTAGTGGGCATTTAAGCTGATGTTCCGATGTTCTTTGTTTTTACTGAACAGATTCTGCACAATGTAGATGATGCTGAGCCGTCGATGGTGGCTGCCTTTGGTAAAGAGTTGGGTGACCCGCGCATCCGTCTCCGCCATGAGATCATCCAGAACCACCAAGGTGTCGGGTTCCAAATCGGCCAGGTTGGGTAGGCCTTCCACGAACGTGATGTGGGGCATTGCTGCATACGCTGGCTGCCATTCTCCGTAACACCACACGACTCGGGCAATGGGTGGGGTGATCATGCTGTCGGCGTGTTGAAGGAGCTTCCGGACGAAGTGCGTTTTGCCGAAGCCCGTCGGTCCTGCGATGAGACACGTGAAGGGATGCTGCCACCGAGGGTCCATGGTTCGAGGTGTATCCGCTGTCGTGGTAACCCGCTCTTGTAAATTTCGTACGAGTGAACTGGAGTGGTGGTGGTGGTGGGTACAACGTCGGTCGTCGTTGTCTGTTCACTGCGAGTGATGATGGTGGTGGTGGGTACAACGTCGGTCGTAGTTGTCTGTTCACTGTGAGGGATGAAATCCGGTGGGTTTTCAGACGTAGTGGGTGTACTTGGTGTAGATGTTGAGCTTGGTGTGGAGCTCGACGTGGCTTGTACACGGGGTGTGGTGGTGACTGGGCTCGATACGGGGTTGACTGGTGCTATCTGTAGACTGGTTTCACTGATGGCTGGTGTTCTCAGTTGGTTAAGTAGTGTGCTGACATAAGCTACGTCGTAAAACACACCTCCGTACAACACACTCAGCAGGGTTAGCACTATCACCACAAAGCCCACTTGCGCTTTGCGCGTTTTGGGAGACGCTGTGTTCAGAGGCAGCTGCTGTTTGTCCATAGCACCGTGGTCGAACGTGGAATAAAGGATGACGGTAGTGGTGTCTGGCTTTGTAGTCGTTTCACCTGGTTGGCAGAGACCCAGGAATTGAAGGAACTGTGCCAGCCTTGCCATTTGACGAAATGAAACAGTTTGCCACGTCGACGTTCCGTTTTTAAAATCTGCTCCACCGTGTAGTAGTCTTGCTTTGTTTTTACGACAGGCTGTAATTCCATCTCGTAAAACGTCCGTAGCAACGGTTCCCCTTGAAGATCTTCCAGTTCATAGACTCGCTGCTGTTGGGGTAGGCGCCGTTTAATCAGGAAGTGCTCATCGCTCCAGTTGGGCAAGTAACTTTTCTCAAATTGACCTTTGATTTTACTGATCTGTACAGGGTCCCCGACCTTGTACACCGCCTTCGGCGTTCGCTGCGATGGCCTGGGGTACAAGACACGCCGGACTTGGGCTTCATTGCGTTGGGTCACGGTAATGGGGGCTCTCTCTATACTCCGATCATAGGCTCGATTGTAACCACTCACAAGTTTCGGGAGAACATCGATGTACCGCCTTGTATTCTTATAGGTGAAATATTTATACATGCGGCCTTTGAATGTCCTGTTGAACCTTTCCACCACGGAAGCCTTGGTCTCGTTGTACGTATGGAAGAAAAACACCTTCTGGGCTTTCAGAAACTGTTGGAACGGTCTGTTGAGGAATTCCGTGCCTTCGTCGTTTTGCAAATACAAAGGTTTGCGCCCGGTCTTGAAGATATCTTTGAACGGCGCTATGAGATTCGCCCCCGTTTTCGTCCGGATGGGTACCACCCACGCATACTTGGATAGGATATCGATGCACGTCAAGATATACCGATTCCCATCGTTGTGTTTGGCAAAGGCGCTCATATCGACCAAATCCGCTTGCCACTGGGCATCTATTCCTCCCACGATGACCCGGTTCCGTAGAAAATGGCGACGGACAGATCGATGTAAAGTATAGGTGTCTTGTTTTCTTAACCAATCTCGGACTTGGGCACGTTGTATCCCCTAGGGTTTGGCCGCTCGATAGAGAGCCGACAATGCACTATAGGCCGCCGGACTGTCGGGACTGTAGTATAAGTTATCCAACACCTTCTCCCAGCGCTTCATGGTGACAAATGATGATGGACCCTGGCTCTATCGTTTATTTATAACAGGTATATCTTGGGCCGGAGTTTCTTTCTGATTTTCTTCGTTGGCTTCCACAGTGTCCATGGTAAATGACCAGTCCAACTCGTCTGATGACCGCTTGATAAACACTTGATCCACATCTACCACGGCATCTTCCAATGCAGACCATAGATCAGGGTAAAGGGTAAAATGCACTGTACACCCATCTAGCCGAGCCAATTGAGCAAAGAAAGGGCCGCGTCGGATGTACACATCGTGACACAAGTGGATGAGGTCGCCGTCCAGTTCACCAGACAACACCCGTTTGAATTTGGTCCAGCCCTCCCGGGACAGACGAATGTGAGCCGGGCACGGTTGTGTAGGGTCCGCATCACAGATGTCTCCCACCTCTTCCATGATATCGACCTTATCCGCATACACGTGCAGGAAAACCTCGGGGGTCAAGCTGAGATACGCCAGTATTATATGCTCCGCCATGGTCAGTACGTGAATGGTACCAGATTTGACTGTCTCTCGTATTTATAGGGAGAACCCCGTGAGATCAAAGGATGGGGTGTGTGGGGGGCCTAATCGTGTATTTGCGCCTAATCGTGTCAGCGCCAAATCGTGTAACAAAATTGCGCCTAAAAACGTGTTGCGCCTAATCGTGTAGGAAATTTGCGGTTAACGGTGGAACTGCGCCTAATCGTGTACCAAATTTGCGCTTAATTGTGGAACTGCGCCTAATCGTGTACGGAATTTGCGCCTATTTGTGTAAATGCGCCTAATCGTGTAAGGAGGCTGCGTCTAATCATGTAACTGCTCCTAATCATTTTAACGATCTTGCGCCTAATTTTTCGTTGCGCCTAATCGTGTAGAAAAAATGCTCCTAATTGTGGAACTGCGCCTAATCGTGTAGGAGATTTGCTCCTAATTGTGGAAATGCGCTTATTCGTGTGAGAAATATGCTCCTAATTGTGGAACTGCGCCTAATCGTGGAAATCATTTTGCGCCTAATTGTGGAACTGCGCCTAATCGTGTAGAAAATTTGCGTCTAACTGTGGAAATGCGCCTAATTGTGTATAGAGGCTACGCCTAAACGTGCACAACGTGAAGACATAAGTAGTACGTAAAGGACGAATATGGTCAACTTGACCTTTCGTCATTTTTGGGGAGGTCACGGGGAGGTCACGTGATCAAGAGGTTAAGGTCACTATAGTTCCGGGACTTCCGGTCGCGTGACCTTTGGGGCATGTATTCCTCCGCGGTGATGCGGTCTGGCGGCGATACGGTCGCGGGGGAAAAGCCTCGGTGGACAGAATGTAGTCCCAAATACATGTACGCGGGAGCCAGAGGAAATTCTCCGGCAATCTTCGCCAATCTTTGGGACATTTTCGGAGCGAGAGGAGCCCCTAGTCAACCGATTGGGTCGAGTGAGGTGTCAACGTGGAGCGCTCGTCCAGGGCGATCAAGTCTTGGGTGAGTGCATGTAAAAAGAGGACTTGTCTCCGAAAATATAAAATGCGGAACACGGACTTTCCCTCAACAATAGGAGAACGATTCGAACATTTGCATCTATAGGGGAAAATGACTGTATGGAGTGTGGGGGTGGTCATTGTTTGTTGATTTTACTGTGAGTTTTGGGGTCTTGTTTTCTTCGTCTCACCACGTAAAACACGATGGGAATGGTCTCGGAGCTAAGCGGTGAAATTTTTCGAAAAATCCCGGTACCGGGTAGGTCTGTATTTAGGCCCATACTTGCTCAGTGGATAGGTCTATACTGGAAAATGTACTCCTGGACATTGCGATATGAGTTGTGGGATCTTGTTGTTCACGTCTCACCACGTAGAACACGATGGGCGGGGTCCCGAAGCTAAGTGGTGAATTTTTTTTTAAAATGTCACTGCGCGTTTGTGTAGTGGGTAAATAGTGCTGGGTGGACGTTTTGGGGTCTAGGTGAGCCCCTAATGGTCCGATGGTGTCGTATGAGGTCTTATTTTGAAGCCCTCGTAGAGGAGCATCCGACTGGACTAATGTATCGTCCGTTTTCGTTACGGCTCAGTGGATAGGTCCATACTGGGCAATTCGCATATGTTCGTTGCGATGATATGGGCTGTGGGATCTTGTTTTTCACGTCCCATCACGTAGAACACGATGGGAGGGGTCTCGAAAATAAGCGGCGAATTTTTTTTGAAAAGTCCAGGTACCGGGTAGATCTGTATTTTGGCCCATACTAGCTCAGTGGATAGGTCCATACTGGGAAATTTACTCCTGGACATTGCGATATGGGTTGTGGGATCTTATTTTTCACGTCTCGTCACGTATACCACGATGGTCGGGGTCCCGAAGCTAAGTGGTGAATTTTTTTTTTAAATGTCACTGCGCGTTTGTGTAGTGGGTAAATAGTGCTGGGTGGACGTTTTGGGGTCTAGGTGAGCCCCTAATGGTCCGATGGTGTCGTATGAGGTCTTATTTTGAAGCCCTCGTAGAGGAGCATCCGACTGAACTAATGTATCGTCCGTTTTCGTTATTCTGCACATGCGCAATTTGGTCGTAGTATAGAAAACATACATTCTGGGGGTGCGTGAGAGTGTGTTTGGGGTTGAAATGGACCGCTATTGGTCCAAATGAGTCGTGGGATGTGTCAAAGTGAAGCTTTTGTGAGACGTGGAGTCAGAATGGCGTGCTTTTTATTGCAAGTCGCGTCAATCTGCGCATGCGCAGTTGGATGTAGTAAGTAAATTGGTCATTTTGGGGGTGCGTGGGGTGTGTTTTGGGTAGAGAGGGACCATCCTTGGTCCGAATGCGTCGTGTGGGGTGTCATTTTGTAGCTATCGGGGTATAGACCCCGACTTGAGGCATGTCCACGTCATCTGTGACATCATTGGTGACGTCATCAGTAGAAGTATTAGTGAAAGCGGGCATTTTAGGGTGTGTAGGAACGCGTTTGGGGTAGAGATGGACATCCCTGGTCCGAATGCGTCGTGTGAGGCGCCACCTTGTATCAACGCCTGCCAACGTCAACCTTAACGCTTCAACGCCCTGGTGAATTAGCCCTGAAGCTCTGATTTCAAGTTCTAGATAGTCCATGAAATTGACACTAATTCATCGAAATGCGGTGAGCTAAAGTCCGTGTTCCGCATTTTATATTTTCGGAGACAAGTCCTCTTTTTACATACACCCACCCATGACTTGATGGGCAGGCTCGATAAGCCGGAGACCGATATTAGCCCTTTTGGACCTTGTTGATAGGAGTTTTCCCCTATTTTGGTTTAAGTAGTTTATTTCGAGACATGGGGGAGCGAAGTAAGCAAAGCTTATCAATACGTCTTCCCAATAAAAAAAAGTACAATATATCAATTGAACCTCGAAAATAAATATAAATACTTATAACAAATTAGGCGGCGAAGGAATATACAAAATGCATTTGAAGCTCATGACAGAGAGTAAACATTGTGATTTGTTTGAGACCCTGTGTGCTGAAGAGATGAATGAACACGATCAGCTTGCTGAGTACATGGTTGCTGGGCATCAAGTGTCGAAATAGTAATTTTAAAGAATAGCACTGAAGCAGGAGGAACTATTAGAGAACTATATATATTATTAAGTGTATTTACCAATATGGTTCTTTGATCGACAAATTGAGGACAGTGAAAGAAAAAGTGATCGACTGTTTCGTCAAAATATCCGCAATTGCAAGTTGTTGTATTTCTCAGGAAATTATTGAACAGGTGTCTGTTAAGATTACTGCAACCATTGCGGAGGCGACACAATATTATATTTCCTTTACGTGTACATAAATAGTGCTAAGACGGTGGGATGGAGACTTGTGTCATGTTCTGCAGCTGGCGTTTAAAAATTGGCAGAGTAGGACAGTTTTTGACTGTGTAAGATAGTAAATTCCACTCGCGTAATGTTGCTGGATAAAATGAATTTCGGAATAGTTCCGTGCGACATCTGTAGGGGGTTAACTGTGATGCGTTTCTGATGTTGTATGGATTGCGTTCCCCAATGCGAGCTGAGAGATGAGCGTACAAAGAGGAAGGTGCCATACCATTAATAATGTTATATAACATAATAAGTCTATGGACTTGTCGTCTGCGAGACAGCGTTTCAAATCCAGCTTCCAAATATAAGGTTTCTGAACTAACACTGCATGTGACGCCAGTTATCGCTCTGAGTGTGTCTTTTTGAATATTTTCAAGTCTTATCACATAAGATTGTGGAATATTATCCCAGACGACGTCTGCATATTCTAGACTTGGTCTAATAAAACTCTTATACATAATTTCAAGGCATTTACGATCTTCCACGTGGTCGTTCCAGTTAGCCTTAGTGTTAAGGATCAGACCGAGATGCTTATGACTACGTGACGGTTGAAGAGTTGAATTTTGAAATATTATTGGAAAAGATGAATGGATATATGTCTCAAAGAAGCGAGAAGAGAAACTGTTTTCGCGGCATTAAAATCGACCAACCATGTCTGCGCCCAGTCAGAAACAATGTCTATATCGTGATTGATGGATGGCAGTTGGTTAAACAGATTATCAGATATGATGTACAAACAAGTGTCATCAGCAAAAAGACGTATGCTGTTAATGACATTAGCAGGTAAATCGTTTATAAATAATACGAACAGAAGCGGACCAAAAACAGAGCCTTGTGGCACATCTGCTTCTAAACATAACACAGTGGATTCTTTTCCCTGGTTCACCACCCGCTGACAACGATTTTGTAAATAGCTTTTGAACCATAGCAAAAGGCTTCCAGTAATACCGAATTGTTGTAGTTTGTTAAGTAAGCCGTTATGCCACACTCTAGCAAAGGCCTTTGATATGTCAAAGAATAGAAAGAGTACTTCTTTCTGTTCGTCAAGTGCCTTTGTCAAGTCAAAGTAAATATCAAGTAACTGTGTTACAGTGGATTGCGACGGGAGAAAACCAGATTGGCTCGGTGTTATGTCGTACCGTATGTAATTATAAATGTACTTGAACACGACCCTCTTCATGACTTTACTCAGACAACTTAATAGTGATTTGGGACGGTAGTTACAGACAAGATTTCGTTCACCTTTTTACCCCTCGGCCAATTTTGGCCATGGGGTATTGTCGTCGTCTTGTACGTCCGTACGTGAGCGAGATAGCCGGAAAACGGTTCCACTGAAGAATTCCAAATTTGGTATGCTTATTTACCTAGTCAAGGACCAGAAGCTTATTGAATTGGGACCAGATTGGATGGAAACCTTGGCGGCCATCTTTAATTTTATGCAAAATGGGTAATGATCCATATCTCGGAAACCATTCAACTGTTCAATACGAAAGTTGGTATACATCATCGATACATCAAGCAACTTTAAATGAATTACCAAACCGGCTTTTCTGATTGGCTGGAGATCCTGGAAGCCATCTTTAATTTATGCGAAATCGATAATGATACATATCTCTGTTACCATTCAGTTGTTTTATATGAAAGTTGGTATACATCATCGATACATCCAGATACTTTGAATCGGGACCTGATTGACCGAAAATCTTGGTGGCCATCTTTAATTTATGCAAAAACTTTAATGATATATATCTCGGATACCATTTAAGTGTTCTATACCAAACTTGGTATACAGCATCGATGTATCAAGAGACTTGCAATGAATAACCACATCAGTTCCTCTGAGTGGGGAAAAGGATGGGCGGCCATCTTTAATTTATGCAAAATCATTAATGATGTCGTTCTCTGATACCGTCCAAGTGCTTGATGTAAAATTTGATATATATCATCGATGCATCGAGAGACTTACAACAAATGACAGTTCTGGTTTCTCTGATTGGGCGGAAACCTTGGTGGCCATCTTTAATTTATGCAAAATCTTTAATGATGTATATCTCTGATACCATTTCAGTGTTCTATACGAAACTTGGCATAAAACATCAATGTATCAAGAGACTTTGAATGAATAACCACAAAAGTTCCTCTGAGTGGCGGGAAGAATGGGCGGCCATCTTTAATTTATGCGAAATCATTAATGATCTCTATCCCTGATACTGTTCAAATGCTCGATGTAAATTTCGGTATATATCATTGATGCATCAAGAAACTTATGTAATGAATACCGGTTTCTCTGATTGGACGGAAACCTTAGGGGTCATTTCTAATTGCAAATTTTTTGATAATCTGTATATTTGTGACTTGACTGCTTGGTGTTCCTGACATCTTGGTTCGAATTGAATACATTATGAATGTACCCAGAGCCGAGGGGTTTTCAGATGCGCAGCTTCGTATTTATACAATGGTGTCACATTAGCAACTTTCCATTCTGTCGGATAAGTCGATGTTTTCAATGAGTGATTAAATAAACGAGCAAGAATTGGAGAGAGAACGTTTTTACCTTCGGACAAACATTTCGGACTTGGTCTGGACCAAGCGCTTTGGACGTATCTAAATTAGAAATAATGTTGTCGACGTCTGTAGTATCTACAGCAAACATATCTAAGGTATTTTCCGTGTAGATTGATATAGGTGGCAACGGAGTGTTGGAATCATCAATTCTGGTAATATTAGCAAAGAAACCGTTTAAAATTTCGGCTTTCTCACTGCATTCGTATGCAAAAGAGCCGTCCACTTTCTTAAGATGTGGAACGTCATTAAAATTATTGTTCGAATCTTTCAGGAATGATTTGCTGAGTTTCCACCACTGTTTAGAACCAACTCGACCAGTCTCAATTTTCTGTGCTGTTTTGGTTTTAAATTCCTTTTTAGTAGAGCAAACGAGAGCATTTACCAAATTTCTCTGTTTTTTAAAACGTTCAATATCATTTGCAGAATTGGTAATTCTAGAATGCTTAACAAATTTAACTCTGATTCTCATATCATGTTTTATTTTGTGTGTCATCCATGATTTATCGCCTGGATGAATGCAAATGTATTTGTTGGGGATAGATTCTCTAGCTGCTCTCATAATAACTGATGTAATACAGTCACACCAAATATCCACGTTATTATCGTCTGACAGGACTTCCCACTCGGCGTTTACAAGATGTTGTCTAAATATGTCCCAGTCGGCTTTTTCGTAATTTCAGATCAAACGTCTGAAGCTAGGCCTTTTCGGGATACATGATTTTATGAGGATAAAAACTGGAGAATGGTCGCTACAAAAAGGTACAAGAACGCCGCTATCACAGACGAGTTGAGCCATATTACAAATGATTGGGTCTAAAAGAGAATTTGAAACGGGTCGAGTTGGTTCAGTTATTAGTTGATTAAGTCCTAAGGAAGTTATTATGCCACGTAGGTGAAACTTGGAAGCACTCAGAAGATCATCGTTCAGGTCACCGATAATTACAATGTTTTTCCCAGGATTAGAATTCCGGACAACAACACTTCCCCTATTTTAGGGATAAAGTCCGTGTTCCGCTTTTCATATTTTTGGGACAAATCCTCAATTTACATGCACCCATCAATGACTTGATCGCCCTGGACGAGCGCTCCAATTTGACACCTCACTCGACCCAATCGGTTGACTAGGGCTCCTCTCGCCCCCAAAATGTCCCAAAGATTGGCGAAGATTGCCGGAGAAATTCCCCCGGCTCCCGCGTATTTGGGACTACATTCTGTCCGCCGAGGCTTTCCCCCCGCGACCGCATCGCCGCCAGACCGCATCACCGCGGAGGAATACATGCCCCAAAGGTCACGCGACCGGAAGTCCCGGAACTATAGTGACCTTAACCTCTTGATCACGTGACCTCCCCGTGACCTCCCCAAAAATGACGAAAGGTCAAGTTGACTATATTCGTCCTTTACGTACTACTTATGTCTTCACGTTGTGCACGTTTAGGCGTAGCCTCTATACACAATTAGGCGCATTTCCACAGTTAGACGCAAATTTTCTACACGATTAGGCGCAGTTCCACAATTAGGCGCAAAATGATTTCCACGATTAGGCGCAGTTCCACAATTAGGAGCATATTTCTCACACGAATAAGCGCATTTCCACAATTAGGAGCAAATCTCCTACACGATTAGGCGCAGTTCCACAATTAGGAGCATTTTTTCTACACGATTAGGCGCAACGAAAAATTAGGCGCAAGATCGTTAAAATGATTAGGAGCAGTTACATGATTAGACGCAGCCTCCTTACACGATTAGGCGCATTTACACAAATAGGCGCAAATTCCGTACACGATTAGGCGCAGTTCCACAATTAAGCGCAAATTTGGTACACGATTAGGCGCAGTTCCACCGTTAACCGCAAATTTCCTACACGATTAGGCGCAACACGTTTTTAGGCGCAATTTTGTTACACGATTTGGCGCTGACACGATTAGGCGCAAATACACGATTAGGCCCCCCACAGGGTGGTCAAAGTCTAGCCGGGTAATCAATGGCCTCGTCGTCTGGTTCATGGCTAGACATTTGTTCATTGGGTTCTGCCGCTGCTTCTCTCAGGGCACGAGCCCACTCCAACTCGTCTGATGACCGCTCGTCCTGTGTAAACAGCTGGTCCACGATAGGCACCACTTTCTCGAAGGCTGTCCACAGATCGGGGTCTAGGGTGAAGCCTCGCGTAGGGTCTTGGTAGCGGCCCAGGCGTGGGAAGAAGGGTGCACGGTATACGTAGATGCCATTGTCTATGTGGATGAGGTGTCCATCGAGCTCGCCGCTCAACACCCGTTTAAATTTGGTCCAGCCGTCACGGTGTAGCGTAACCGTATTCGATACGGTCTCAGCGGGCGACCAGCAAACATCTCCACGGTCTTCCACGAGGTGACTTTATCTTCATAGACGTGTAACCCCACCCGGGGTGTAAGCGGAAGGATGGCTCGTAGAACTGGTGACATGGTTGACCCAATGACGATCGTTGAATGACGCACACTCTGTCTGACCCTCGTATTTATGGTGAGGTCCCACTGTCAATGCCACAGCGCCAGGGTCAATAGGGCACAGACCATGACTAGGCCAACCAACCGTCGCTGATTCCGGCGTGAGCGCTCGTGGTCCATAGCCCGAGCATCAAGGATGGCTGTCATAGTCCAGTAGTGGTGAGTGATGGCACACCTCTCCATCGAGTGCACTCTGTCGAGGACCGCTTCTGTGAACTCGTTCAGGATCTGGCGTCGCCCCTCGTTGTCGTCGCCATCTGCTAACATGGACCGAACCACTGCTCGGTAACCCGTGAGTGAATTCACCGCGGTGGCATGCTGTAAAATGCGATTCGCATAGGGCTGGATCTCCGTCATGGCTCTGCAACCGTAGAAATGAAGGTGTAGGATCCAGAGAGACGTGTTTTATAGACCATGTCACACATGCGCGCCTAGACGTCGGGTGTAGTCCGTGATACGTACTATTCTGATGGGTTATGTGGCTCCTATAGAGATAGTACTTCATCGACAATGGGGACTACTTGTTCCAAAGCCGTCCATAGATCGGGGTCCAGAGTAAAACCACCTCGCTTCAGACAGAGGAGTCGAGCAAAATAGGGACCGCAGAAAATGTAGACGTCGTCACACAGGTGAATGCTATCACCGTCCAGGTGACCCAACAACACCCGTTTCAAGGTAGTCCAGCCTTCCGGTGACAAAGAGACACGCGCTTTGGGTTCAGACGTACACCAACACCTAAGTCCGCTATCGATGAGGTCCACTCGTTTGGGGTACAACAATAGGGTGCAGCCAGGTGTAAGCCTCCGGGTAGCCACAGAGTTCGCGTGGGGGTGTAGTAAGTCATCCACCTCGGGGAGTACATCTTTCAGTCAGGGCACGAGCCCACTCCAACTCGTCTGATGACCGCTCGTCCTGTGTAAACAGCTGGTCCACGATAGGCACCACTTTCTCGAAGGCTGTCCACAGATCGGGGTCTAGGGTGAAGCCTCGCGTAGGGTCTTGGTAGCGGCCCAGGCGTGGGAAGAAGGGTCCACGGTATACGTAGATGGCATTGTCTATGTGGATGAGGTGTCCATCGAGCTCGCCGCTCAACACCCGTTTAAATTTGGTCCAGCCGTCACGGTGTAGCGTAACCGTATTCGATACGGTCTCAGCGGGCGACCAGCAAACATCTCCACGGTCTTCCACGAGGGTGACTTTATCTTCATAGACGTGTAACCCCACCCGGGGTGTAAGGGGAAGGATGGCTCGTAGGACTGGTGACATGCTTGATCCAATGACGAACGGTGAATGACACACACTCTGTCTGACCCTCGTATTTATGGTGAGGTCCCACTGTCAATGCCACAGCGCCAGGGTCAATAAGGCACAGACCATGACTAGGCCAACCAGCCGTCGCTGGTTCCGGCGTGAGCGCTCGTGGTCCATAGCCCGAGCATCAAGGATGGCTGTCATAGTCCAGTAGTGGTGAGTGATGGCACACCTCTCCATCGAGTGCACTCTGTCGAGGACCGCTTCTGTGAACTCGTTGAGGATCTGGCGTCGCCCCTCGTTGTCGTCGCCATCTGCAAACATGGACCGGACCACTGCTCGGTAACCCGTGAGTGAATTAACCACGGTGGCATGCTGTAAAATGCGAGTCGCATAGGGCTGGATCTCCGTCATGGCTCTGCAACCGTAGAAATGAAGGTGTGTGATCCAGAGGGACGTGTTTTATAGACCATGTCACACATGCGCGCCTAGACGTCGGGTGTAGTCCGTGATACGTACTATTCTGATGGGTTATGTGGCTCCTATAGAGATAGTACTTCATCGACAATGGGGACTACTTGTTCCAAAGCCGTCCATAGATCGGGGTCCAGAGTAAAACCACCTCGCTTCAGACAGAGGAGTCGAGCAAAATAGGGACCGCAGAAAATGTAGACGTCGTCACACAGGTGAATGCTATCACCGTCCAGGTGACCCAACAACACCCGTTTCAAGGTAGTCCAGCCTTCCGGTGACAAAGAGACACGCGCTTTGGGTTCAGACGTACACCAACACCTAAGTCCGCTATCGATGAGGTCCACTCGTTTGGGGTACAACAATAGGGTGCAGCCAGGTGTAAGCCTCCGGGTAGCCACAGAGTTCGCGTGGGGGTGTAGTAAGTCATCCACCTCGGGGAGTACATCTTTCAGTGCCATCCATAAGGGTGGACAGAGTGTGATATAGGTACCTCCACTCTGTTCCAACCGGGGAAAAAGGGAATCCTCTCCAGCAGTGCGTATGTGCACGCCGACTTCCACGTGCATGAAATCCCTTTCGGGGTCTTTTCCCTGTAACAATCGTGTCAATAGAGTCCAGCCTGATAGCGATAACAAAATCTTCACCTTCTGCGGTGCGTCTTGGACCAGCTCCAGGTGATCGTCATTGACGATGAGGTAGACGTCGGACGTCAGTTGGAATAACGCAAGCTCTGTTCCGCTCGCTGCCATGGTGGGGAATGAAAAGCGAACGGTTAGAGAGGTGGCTTTATAGTGTACCTGTTGGGTAGGGTTTTATACACCGTGCGTGGCACTTGTTATACTCGCTTGCGCCATAAGGTCAATAAGGTTAGAAATGCGCTTTTTTCTACTACGCCCTGTGACGGCCCTTCGTGAATGGGCGTAACCTGTGAACATCATAGGAATGCATGTACTAACCTGTCTGTGGGGTTTTTCCACAATGTCGCTCACCTTGGAGGCGTAGACGTGTACCTAGTACCCGTCCATTGGTTCTTTTATCGATCGCTCATTGGCTCTTTTTCTCGACCGCTGATTGGTTCAAATGGAACTGCCCATCCTTCTCAGGTTAATTTACAATCCCCTTTTCTTTGACCTTTTGATCCGACATGCTTCCGCGCACTGCCGGTGATGACGCGCACTTCCGGAGAACCCGCGCGCGCGCGCGCTGCGGCCGGGGCGGGCCGGGCCGGGCCGGGAAAGTTGGAGGTAGTGTTTGAGCATTCTGAAAAACCGGGAGTGACGTCACACACTTGCGCAGACCCACCAAACCACGTGAATGTTAGTCCAGGTGGATGCTCCCCCACCTATGATTCACATGGATACCTCACTCGACACAATAGGCCCATTAGGGGCCCACATAGACCACACAAACGTCTATGCCCATACCCTTTGGCTACCGCGCATGCGCAGAATGACCCTATTTCTACCCCACATCCACGCCATCAGATGCTCCATTACATAGGCTTCACATTGATACCTCACACGACCCATTCGAACCGTGAATAGCCCATCTCTAACCCAAACACACCCACACCCCCCCCAAAAATGCCTGCTTTCTATACTACGGCCAGGCTGCGCATGCGCAGACTATTGCACATGGACGAACTATTAGTCCAGTCGGATGCTCCTCCACGACAGCTTCATATTGATACCTCATACGACCCCATCTGACCATTAGTGGCCCACCTAGACCCAACACGTCCACCCCGTATGGACCTATACACCCATAGCCATGCAGTATAGGCCTATGGGCCTACCCAGGCCTCGGTGACTTTTTTCAAAAATTTCACCGTTTCGTGCCGGGACACTTCCTATCATGTTTGTCTTGACGAGACTAAGAAAACAAATCCAAACAACCATACCGCAAATGTCTAGAAGTAGGTTTCCCAGTGGGGCAAACATTGGTCCTATACCCCTAGTATGGGACTATATGGGTCTCCCTGAACTTTTTCCAAAAATTTCAACGATTCGCTCCGCGACACTTCCTATCATGTTTGTCTTGACGAGACTAAGAAAACGAGACCCCACAACCTATACCGCAAATGTCGAGAAGTAGGTTTCCCAGGATGGTCCTATACCTCCCATACCCCATATAGGCATTTTCCCGTAATTTAGGATAAAGTCCGTGTTCCGTATTTTTTCAGGAAAATTTTTACATACACCCACCCTGGAACTAGGGGAAGATAACTCTATTGATAGGCAAGCCCCGTTAAGCCCGGCGACCTATATACCCCCATACCCCATATAGGCATTTTCCCGGATTTTTCGATAAAGTCCGTGTTCCGTTTTTTTTCAGGAACATTTTTACATGAACCCACCCATGACTGGATGCCCCTTCACATAGGCTTCACATTGATACCTCATACGACTCCATCGGCCCATTAGGGACTCCCCTAGATCCCAAAACGTCTATTTCCATACCCTTTGGCCACCGCGCATGCGCAGAATGGTGACAACGCCCGAGCCACTAGTCCAGTCAGATGCCCCTTCACGAATGCTTCACATTGATACCTCATATGACCCCATTGGACCATTAGTGGCTCCCCTAGCTCCAAAACGTCTATTTTCATATGTGATGGCGGCTCCAAAATGGCGGCTACAACATGGCGGCTACAACATGGAACATGGCGGCTACAACATGGCGCCTACAACATGGCGGCTACAACATGGCGCCTACAACATGGCGGCTACAACATGGCGGCATGCCAGGGAAAAACCCCAGTACATAACAAACAAGTCTGGACACGTCCAAAGGTCACGCCTCAGTCACCCCAACCGGAAGTGACGTCATTTTTACATCCGGGTGAAATGTGAGTCGATTTACGCTTACACTACTACTCCCGTCATTCAATATTCAGTTATCCATAATCCAAAGAAATATCCATATAATAATTTTAGTACCAAATTAAAAGAATAGATCATAGTATACATAGAACTATGCAGTTTCCTGCAAGAGAGAAGCGATCAACAGTTTTCAATGATGCTGGCAAGACATCATGATGTTCCAACAATATCAAATCGGTATCGCTCATCAGTATTCCTAATCCATATGATATTCGTTGTAAAGTCGTCCTCTAGAGAATGATGTATCTCAGTCACGCTTTGTTTGTGAATCAAAAATCACGGATTCTTGCCTCTCATTTTTTGGTCGTTCCAAAGATAGAGTAGAAAGTTTGGTTCGGGGGGGGGGGGCGTTGGGGGAGGGGGGCATCATGAGTATAGACGTGACGCACCCCAGGCCTGATAGAGTGAAGGCTGATGAGCAATGAGTGTCAATTTTAAGGTATGACATCAGGGTGGTAGGGCATGGTCATCAGACTTAAAATGTGATGACCTAAAATTTACACTCATTAGTCCCCATCTTAAGAAAATATGATGAACTGATCTTGACGAACTGAGCCCATCAGCCATTCCATCACCTTTAAATAGTTATAACCAGGTCTCATCACCATTAAAGGGCGACATGCGACATCACCATTATTCTGGCTGTGAAGAGCGTAGATTACATTTATACTTGTCTATGAGAGAATAAGAAATATTCTTTTCTTTATAGAAACGTATAGGCAATAACTCACTCAGTTTTGTCCACGGGCTCTCTCAACATCCTTAGTGTATTTGCCGCTGCCATCCGGTCGTTCAGTAGGTCGTTCTCAAAGAACTTATCTGGTTGATATGTCACCTAGTGTTAGAAACACATAGGATTATAAATCTTTTACAATCAGCCAAAGGCACAATCAGTTTGTGAATGCCTAATTAGTAATCGCCCCTTGAATGGAATACTGATCACAAAATGGTAATTCACGGAATCAATAAATCGCCTTGCAGGTCAACGATAAACGAACTTACAAAATCTCACTTATATGATCAGTCGGTCATTATCGCATGGTTTCATTTACGACCGTTCGGCATAACTTTGAATACCGTATCTCATTACATAAATCACATAAATATAACTGATTTTTCTAAATGCAATGATGCTTGGAACACAGAAATAAAGGAAGAGAAAAGTGAGACAGTGCATGCGGTTTTTTTCTGTATTGCCCATATGTCGGGTATTTTGAGAGCGTGGTCCGGTATGATTTTGAAATAAGGGGAAAGGGGGGAATTTCCAAAATCATGTGAAAAATCAAAGAATCACAGCTGATTCATTATGGTGGATTTTTTAAACAGAGCAAACGCAGATTTCATACTGCAATTTTATCAGTCCACCTAAATATCGATCAAGAAGGTAACATTTAATCCGCATGACTGTTAACTACCCACCCTGCGATTTGATTGGCTAAACAGGAAAAAACTGCTTCTCATAGCCTATAGGCAAGGCGAAGTCTTTCACAAATCTCCGTGAAGCAGTCTTTCGCTGTAGGAATTAACCCTAGGACTTAACCTTTTCTGGCCTGGGCTTTTTGGGACCTGACCATGCCTGGTGTGAGGCATTCATGATTATTGTTCTTACCTCTTGAGGTAGGGAGCTGAAACTTACCATACTATACCCTGGGATCAAGCTCTACCAGAAAATGTAAAAAACAACCCAAGATGACCGCTTTAGTGACGTCACAGTGAGGTAATTTCAAAAAAAGCTTTTTTTTGTCGATTTTTTTCGGTCAGATTTTTCGAAATTTTTATTCGTGTAATTTTTCCGCAAAAACTGCATGATAAATTAGTAAATATTTTTCTGATATGAAATAAAATAGCTTTAACTCATTTTTCCGTCGTGGAAAAACAGATTTTTTGAAGAAAAAGTATGAAAACATCACTTTTCAGGAACCCCATACATCGACGCCATTTTGAACTTTACCCATGACCCTCTGCGCGGGGTTATGGAAATAGGATCAAAATCACCCCAGTATGATATACTACAAAGTCGCGAACCTGGTAGGGTGAAAATTGCCGAAGATGGTGTCAACATGGTTAACTATATTCTTAATGTTCACTCAATAACTTCACTCACATTTTCATATTTCTTGTTCAAATTGTCATCATCTTTGATGTCTTCCTCGGAGTATCCAATCTTCTCTTGTATAGCATCGGCCTTCAAAGCAAAAGTGGTTCGATGGAGTACGACAAACGATATGTTGTATATGATAATGGTCAGTAATGGATATACTTGTACTTCTGAGCCCGCGAGACCGCTAAATGTAGAACTGTGCTCCTCTGTCCAGGTTGAAACATAAACATCGAAAAGAAAACCCGCAACGATGTCATTTGAGCCGTACACCCCCGGCCATAGAGCCAGGTTCCTACCGTGCAGACATGAACAGACACATTGTTAAAATACGCCCCCCAATATATACCACTTGAGATTACACATGGTAAATTTGTCTTGTGACATTTCGTGTCTGAGTGCTTGAACCACCACAAGTTGATTAGCATCATGAAATGTTGAGGTATTGCGAGGAGGGTGGATATTATCTTACCGCGTGGACCATGGTGGTGGGAGGAGGGTGGATATCGTCTAACATTATCGACCATGATAGTAGGAGGAGGGTGGATATCGTCTAACCTCATGGATCATGGTGGTGGGAGGAGTGCAAATATTGTTTAAACTCATGGACCATGGTGGTGGGAGGAGTGCAAATATTGTTTAAACTCATGGACCATGGTGGTGGGAGGAGTGCAAATATTGTTTAAACTCATGGACCATGGTGGTGGGAGGAGTGCAAATATTGTTTAAACTCATGGACCATGGTGGTGGGAGGAGTGCAAATATTGTTTAAACTCATGGACCATGGTGGTGGGAGGAGTGTAGATATTGTTTAATTTCATGGACCATGGTAGTGGGAGGAGTGTAGGTATTGTTTAAACTCATGGACCATGGTGGTGGGAGGAGTGTAGATATTGTTCAATCTCATGGACCATGGTAGTGGGAGGAGTGTAGATATTGTTCAATCTCATGGACCATGGTGGTGGGAGGAGTGTAGATATTGTTCAATCTCATGGACCATGGTAGTGGGAGGAGTGTAGATATTGTCTAACCTCATTGACCATGGCAGTGGAAGGAGTGTAGATATTGTCTAACCTCATTGGCCATGGTAGTGGGAGGAGTGTAGATATTGTCTAACCTCATGGACCATGGTGGTAGGAGGAGGGTGGGTACTGTCTAACCTCATTGACCATAGTGGTGGGAGGAGTGTAGATATTGTCTAACCTCATTGACCATGGCAGTGGAAGGAGTGTAGATATTGTCTAATCTCATGGACCATGGTAGTGGGAGGAGGGTGGGTACTGTCTAACCTCATTGACCATGGTAGTGGGAGGAGTGTAGATATTGTCTAACCTCATTGACCATGGCAGTGGGAGGAGTGTAGATATTGTCTAGTCTCATTGACCATGGCAGTGGGAGGAGTGTAGATATTGTCTAACCTCATTGACCATCGCAGTGGAAGGAGTGTAGATATTGTCTAACCTCATTGGCCATGGTAGTGGGAGGAGGGTGGCTACTGTTTAAACTCATGGACCATGGTGGTGGGAGGAGTGCAGATATTGTCTAACCTCATTGACCATGGTGGTGGGAGGAGGGTGGCTACTGTTTAAACTCATGGACCATGGTGGTGGGAGGAGTGCAGATATTGTCTAACCTCATTGGCCATGGTAGTGGGAGGAGGGTGGCTACTGTTTAAACTCATGGACCATAGTGGTGGGAGGAGTGCAGATATTGTCTATCCTCATTGACCATGGTGGTGGGAGGAGTGTAGATATTGTCTAATCTCATGGACCATGGTGGTGGGAGGAGTGTAGATATTGTCTAACCTCATGGACCATGGTAGTGGGAGGAGTGTAGATATTGTCTAACCTCATTGACCATGGTGGTGGGAGGAGTGTAGATATTGTCTAATCTCATGGACCATGGTGGTGGGAGGAGTGTAGATATTGTCTAACATCATGGACCATGGTAGTGGGAGGAGTGTAGATATTGTCTAACCTCATTGACCATGGTGGTGGGAGGAGTGTAGGTATTGTCTAATTTCATGGACCATGGTAGTGGGAGGAGGGTGGCTACTGTTTAATCTCATGGACCATGGTGGTGGGAGGAGTGTAGATATTGTCTAACCTCATTGACCATGGTAGTGGGAGGAGTGTAGATATTGTCTAACCTCATCGACCATGGCAGTGGGAGGAGGGTGGGTACTGTCTAACCTCATTGACCATGGTGGTGGGAGGAGTGTAGGTATTGTCTAACCTCAATGACCATGGTGGTGGGAGGATTGTAGATATTGTCTAACCCCATTGACCATGGTAGTGGGAGGAGTGTAGATATTGTCTAACCTCATTGGCCATGGCAGTGGGAGGAGGGTGGGTACTGTCTAACCTCATTGACCATGGTGGTGGAAGGAGTGTAGGTCTTGTCTAACCTCAATGACCATGGTGGTGGGGGGAGTGTAGGTACTGTCTAACCTCATTGACCATGGTAGTGGGAGGAGTGTAGGTATTGTCTAACCTCATTGACCATGGCAGTGGAAGGAGTGTAGATATTGTCTAACCTCATTGACCATGGCAGTGGAAGGAGTGTAGATATTGTCTAACCTCATTGACCATGGCAGTGGGAGGAGGGTGGCTACTGTTTAAACTCATGGACCATGGTGGTCGGAGGAGGCTTGTTTCAATACCTTTGATCACTTGGTGACATCACCAAAACACACCATCCTAGTCAAAAAACGATCGAGTTGTGTATAATATGAACCCACCTTCTCTTTGGCGACCTTCCGTGTTTCGTCATCCATCCAGTCATTACTGGTTAACAATTCGTTGAAAGCCGTCCTCAAATTCGTTATCATCTCCTTTGACTGTATGTGGTAAACAGAATAGTAATAAAAATAGCTATAACTTACTGCTCAGTGGCAATTGATTCAAAATAAAGATGGCACCAGGACACCCTTATTTCAAATGTTTAAGATCATGATAACAACGGTAATATATTCGTAATTGTGTTGCCGGTTTGGAAAAACGTATTTTCCCATAGGTATGACACCTTTGATGGCCTATCCTGATATGATTCATTCTTCTTATATAATTGATCAGACAGTGTAATGGCTTATGGTTTTAGCCATCTTCGTATACTGAGATGACATGATCACAGCTATCTGAATCTGAATATGGTAAACGGACGCCAAAAATTTGGAAAGAAATTGTCAGGCAATCAGCTGGCCAGTTACAAGAGGTCTACAATATTCGCTCTAATACCATTGCAGGCTATTAGTGATGCAATGATAGGTTCTGTTTAAAGTCACAGACGCCGAGAAACGGTGAGTATAAATGCATCTTCAATTTTTACTTATATCAAATTTAAGACTACAAATACACCGCAGCTAGTATTATTCAAATATGAAACAGACCATGGCTGATTTAGATATATTAAATTCCAGGGAACTCAAAATCATTGCACATACACGGCAACAAATGATATGGTCACTGTGACCAAACAAATTAGGGGTCGAGGGGTATTCGACAGAAGAATATCTCGTTAAAAGTTTGAGTAACTCATTCCGACCCAAGTTTATTGGGTCAAAATTTATTCTGATCCAATAATTTAGACCCAGAAACTTTGGGAATGTCACGTCTATACTCAAAGTTGTTAAGCGACAAAGTTTTTTTGGGGTCGATTCAACAAAATCATTCTTACAGTGTATAATCAGATGTATGTATTTCCCTTTGGTAAGGCCTTTGGTAAAAGTGAAACCAGTGTGAAACCAATGTTACCGGAAGCAAACTTACATACCTTCGATCCTAAAGAGCGGCAGTGATTCTGGGGGAGATAATATACCTTTCGGGAAGGATTATAGAGTTTACTTACAATGTTCTTGGCAGCCTCGTCAAAAGCAGCATCCACGAAAAGTCGGCCCACGGCACGTCCCAAATTATCATTCGTCATACTTGCACATGTTCGCCATCGAGCCCGTGCTGTCTGTGTCCCAAATATCACCTGTGATGTACAGAGTGTGTTCTATATGAATGTGTATTATCTAAAGATTGTGTCCTGTATGTTAACTATTCGTGAGCGTGTCGGCTTGTATTATCCAAAAGTTTCGTCTTGTAGATACCCTATATTAGAAATGAACCTCAGCCCCTTCGGCGCTAAGTTTACTGAGGAGTGCAACTAATGGATATGCATGATGACTCATATACGTGAAATTGTTCACGTTTCAAATCACGCCCTTACGTTAATGAGGCAGGGACATATATAGGCCAATTTCGCGCACCGACCATTTGAAATGATCGCAACATGCGCTGTGTGGACATAGTTGATGTGGGCGAACGCAATGCCCTTTTGAAAAGCCGCTCCAGCTAATTTGGCTGGAAACTTAGTTGGCGAAATTCCTTGAATTCCGTACATCTACTTGGATTCATGAACTGTTATTTGGCATGTCTTTTGTTGGCAATAAATGGAACCAAACTTCATTCATGTTCATGGAGATAAATAAAATAACGAAGACTGATTGAGGCTCAAATTGTGGCTGAGACGGATCGAAAAGTCTATTATAGGACTTAATCCTATATCTACTAAAAGCGTGCCATTTACCAGCATACCATCTAAAGGATCTGTCTTGATCAAACCAATCATGAAGGCCTAGTAGTCGTTGCAGGATGTCTCACCCGACATGGTCCCGCCAACAAAATATCCACTCCAATTGCAAACCTATTACAGCTTCTGAAACTTGTTCTACACAGCAACAACTTCCGTTTCAACGGAGGCGCCGCGATCCTATGCTAACACTTCCCTGGTGGAACTTACCAAGATCTCACCAGAAGCATCAAACCAGCCTCTGGCATTACTATGGTGGCCGATAAGGGACATCGCTAGGTATGTGGTTTGGTAACACGAAGGCAGGATGCGAAGCGCGAAGGCAGGATGCGAAGCGCGAAGTCCAAACACGAAGGCAGGATGCGAAGTGCGAAGGCAGGATGCGAAGCGCGAAGGCAGGATGCGAAGCGCGAAGTCCAAACACGACTTCGCGCTTCGCATCCTGCCTTCGCGCTTCGCATCCTGCCTTCGTGTTTGAACTTCGCGCTTCGCATCCTGCCTTCGCGCTTCGCATCCTGCCTTCGTGTTTGAACTTCGCGCTTCGCATCCTGCCTTCGCGCTTCGCATCCTGCCTTCGTGTTTGGACTTCGCGCTTCGCATCCTGCCTTCGCGCTTCGCATCCTGCCTTCGTGTTTGGACTTCGCGCTTCGCATCCTGCCTTCGCACTTCGCATCCTGCCTTCGTGTTTGGACTTCGCACTTCGCATCCTGCCTTCGCGCTTCGCATCCTGCCTTCGTGTTTGGACTTCGCGCTTCGCATCCTGCCTTCGCGCTTCGCATCCTGCCTTCGTGTTTGAACTTCGCGCTTCGCATCCTGCCTTTGCGCTTCGCATCCTGCCTTCGTGTTTGGACTTCGCGCTTCGCATCCTGCCTTCGCACTTCGCATCCTGGCTTCGTGTTTGGACTTCGCGCTTCGCATCCTGCCTTCGTGTTACCAAACCACATACCTGAAACAATGCAGCGATGTCCCTTATCGGCCACCATACATACCTCAGATTTATTTTCCTGATCTTCTGGAGTTCATCGACTAGATGAACAATGCTATTAAGTTCACCGCCGATTAGTCCCCGGAATCGGTATGTTTCTTGGATACACGTGTCAAATTTGATCGCAAAACTCCCCCATGAAGTGTCATGAAACCAAGTGCACCCGTAACTATGTACATTACCGTACTCAAGGCTATCGATCGGTCTGCAAATTTAAAACGGACCTTATGGGCAACTCTTCGACACACGGAACCACAACTCCATGTCCACTTCCTTTCCCCAAATATTCTTGCTGGATTTGACACCCGCTGGCTTATTTGTTGGAAATAAGGGGGAGATAACCTTTCGATATCAATCGTTGCTCTTCTCCTTTGTCGATCAATCTTACCTTGTTATAATCAGTCCTCAAGTCTTTGATGTTTTGTGGTAAAGCAGTCACTCTGTACTTCATCATATACGCCATCATGTAATTGGCGATGGTTCTGGAAATCAAATTGTTGGAGGTTTATATTTTGCATAAACAAGTCAATCAATAATTTATCTCTCAAAAATTAAACGGTTGGTGTTGATAGCACGAAATAATTCACTGGGCGAATGGCTCAAGTTTTTCGTTTCGAAAACTCACCGGAAACCTACTGGAAACTTTAGCGACACGGTTTCCAAGCCAGTTTTCAATAGGTTTCCGGAAATAGAAACTTGCATTTTCACGCAGTGATTTTATCCTGTATACTCTCATACCGTCCATCCATGGGATTGTCTGAAGTGAGTATGAATATTACCCCGATCATTCGCGATTATACAAGTTAAAGTGTATGGATATTCTACTTTTTATTTGCGTGACTTTACAGAGCGGCAGCGTAAAGGATATGCGACATTTTCTGTTTACTCATAAAGCTTATCGGTACAATACAAAAGCTCCAACATGATAGTACCTGTAGTCTACATTGTCACGGCCAAGACAAAAAACAATTGCGGGTTAAAAAATATTATAATGAATCTACGGGTGATATAAGTGAATTGTTTTGCTGTTGTTGACGTATTCGCGGGAAAAATGATCCAAAATGTAACAAAATCTGACAGATCAAACCGAAATTGTATTCAAACATTATATATCATGAAGTTTGATTGTTTGAATGAACTGGGATCGGATTAGGTCCAGAGTGTTATATTTTCGGTTACAAGAGAAACACCTCCAAACACAAAAACATGTACATTCATAAAGCTAGACCGCGGTTCGCAGTTCGCAGTTCATTATTCGAGGAGACCAGCAATTATTTCCTCAGATATGGAAATCTGTATTTTTTTATTATGAGTACTTTGAACTCCAAACTCTGTATAGCAAGAGAGAATGTCATGCTCTATATCTTTGCATATTCATATCCCAAATCTGACGCCAGGGGGCGCTGATAGGAGCGCTGTTATGAGTCGATGAATGACTGGTCCCGAATAACGAACTGCGAACCGCTTTATGAACGTAAAACATGTCAGGGTGCTCTATTTTTTATCAACACCGATTCTTTCTCGTTTCAATCATAACAGTAGTGGAAAATAGGGCCTTCATGACAGATAATCAGAATCCGGAAGGATGACATGAGTCGCTGCCTTCTCTCCTCCTCCGGTCCTCCTGCCCCTGCCCTTTCCTCCTCCTCCTGTCCCTACCCTCTCCTCCTCCTCCTTTCACCGTTTTCTCCTCCTTATGGCCTTGCCATTTTCTCCTCCTCCTCCTGTCTCTGCCCTTTTCCCTTCCGCTAGTTTCTTTCGCAATTCTTTCGAGTCTTAACCATCGCAGTAGTGAGAAATAGGGTACATGACAGATAATCAGCATCTGAATTAGGGAGAAAGGCATAAGTCTTTGCCATTCCCTCCTCCTCCTCCTCTCCCGACCCTTTCCTGTTCCTGCCCTTTCCTCCTCCACCGTGATGCTGATAATGATCCTCTGTCCTGAAGGCGTTAAATTTCCAGTACCCATCAAAATGTAAACTTCGAGATAATCAGGCAAAGTAATGTGACGCAAAAAGGAGTTATTCCCGATCAAACGTCACACATCCTTTACTCCTGAAGTATGTAAACATCCTTCACAAATTATGGTTAAATAAATCCACACATTCTAATGTGCAAATTTGCTCCAAAACGTAAGTAACTTGAATACCAGTCTCTATCAGCGGCTACCTCAGAGCGAGGTTGACTTATATTAGAATTTGAAGATGATCAGAGTGTATGGTTAAATTGGTGTGCATCTTGGAGTGTTTATGCTAGTGGGGTCTGGAGGGGATTGGGAGGTTGGAGGGAAAACTATCGACAAAAGGCAGCGTTACGATAGGCCTACCTATTTGGTGTCCTTTCCAGAAAGTCAAGCAGGTTGGCCAGATAGATGGGTGAATAAACCACGACTGGTTCGTCAGCCTCCAAAGGTACCTCCACGCCTGGTAGATTCATCACGCCCCTTAAGTACCTCGACCAATCAAACTAAAAACATAAAGACAAAGAATCGTATGAGAAAAGTTTGAGGCCACTGTGGCATAATATAATCGAGGGATTGAAACTAGTAACCCAAATTAAGCATTCTCGAATAACCAGTGATGCCATATTGAATATGATGAAACCGGAAGTTCAGTCATCCCATGATTCAGTAATAAATCAGATATAATACGAGTGATATGTTTTCCCCCGTTACTCGAGATACGCATACTTTGTCTATAAACATGGAACAAACAAACGATTAAAGAAATGCAGTGGAGGTGGCGGAAGTGTTGTGTACACCATAGCTGCCAATACAAATGATAACTTCATTGCAATTTCTAGATACTAAAACCAACCCAATATTATCAACAGCACACAAGACAGGGCAAACACACCCCTTGAAATACTCTCGGCGGTTACCACTGGAGATTATGTCTTGGAACAATAGATACCGAACAACCTCCCCACAGCGCATGCTTCGTTTCACAGGCTCACTTCACTTTACCCCTGCTCCCAATAGCGAAAGGTGACCTTTACCACGTTGCTGGGACGTATAGGGGGAAAACCCCAAGCACACACGCTTCAGTTTAAATCCGTCCGAACAACTCCTTCAGTTTTACACCTGAACAGTGAACTACTTTTCATATGCTCTGCCCATATAAACGGGGAAAATAATCTCCAGATCATTCTTTTTAAAATGTTAAGGAGATCTCCCTCTAAATTGGAGGTAAGAAAGGTCGTTTTTCTTGATAATATTTGATTTCTTCTTAGCCAATGCTCAAATACTTCAGGCGCATTAATCTATCTATTGTTCCATGTCCTAAAATTAATTTGCCATTGAAGAACCAGTCAATACTGTTTCAAAAGCGTGACAAATATTTGGCCTATTATTATGCAAATTAGATAGATAGTTTATTTTTTACTACCATTTGAGTGAGTGAGTGAGTGAGTAAGATTCAACGTCGTTTTCAACATTTTTTCAGTCATATCACGACGGTGCCTACATGAGCCAGAACACGAGAGTGTCCACAGTTCCTATTATCCTGGACACTGATCAGCCCAGCCATTTGATGGGGATATACATATCTGTGTGCGCCAGAAGAGCATTTGCTGAATTCATCATGTAAACTGATTTATTGAGCAAAATCGACCATATTTACCTCCATTTTAGAGAGCGGGATCTTAAAACTGTTTAACGTTAGGTCAACAGAGGTATTATGCAGAATTGTAAAGTAATCGGAACGTTCGACAAACATCGATTTTACTATATATTATGTCACTTCCGGCGGTGTGCTGCGCGGGGGGGGAATCTCGTCCGACTGGTGGGGTGGCTCTGATCGGTCATACTATATCGTGAATTATAGCCCCGTTAGAGAGCTCTTGCTAGAAATACAAACCTTGTCACTGATGTTGGTGTATAGCTCTGGTATGGACATTTTATTATAGAGGGCATCCGTGTCTCTTCTGTCTTCGGCCGGAATGGTTAACTGATCGAGTAATGATAAACACAGAATGAAATGAGTTTGTAAAATCGCGATTTCAAAGGTGAATATTAAGTTGTCTCTATAAAGTTAGAAACGAGACAGACAAACCTCGTCACCTATAGCCAAATGCATGATTCAATAATCAGTCAGTTTTATTCACTTATTCAGACGGTCATTGCAGTGAGTGAGTGAGTGAATACGATTAAGCGTAGCTTTCAACATTTCATTCGACGAAAAGATCTGTGTACTTTGACAATGGGAAGTTAGAGAAGCACTTTTTAAATATAGTTTTAACAAATTATATATACATACGAAGTGTATTTATATTTCATTTTGCAATAAAATTGAGATTTTTATGGAATAAATCTGAAAACTTGACACTAACGTTGGCTATTTCGATTTCAAAATCCAACACGTCGTCTACGTCCAGGTCAAGTGTGGCATCATCTGTTGCTCCGAGGGCGATGGCCAGTCCTTTAATGTAGGCTTTGAGAGCAGGAATAGACGTCGCCGCCGTAGATAGATAGTAATCTCGTCCCGGCATGATAAGCTCAGGTTGGTCTAACTGAAAACAATGATACACTTTAGTATTAATATGGATAATATCCAACGATGTTCATTCGTTGATTTTGGCAGAATAATGAAAGCTCCCATAAACAAGTCTTGGTTCTTTCCTGTGACAAAAAGACGTTTTACTTCACATAGCTCAACAGATCGTACTCTGTGGTACTCGTATGGAGTACAATGGGTCGGCATAGGTTGAAGAGATAAGTTAAATGAGTTTCAATGGGAGTCAGGCTAGAACAGCACAAGCAGCGACCCGAGAGTGTAATCGATGGAAGTATTACGTCAGCAGTAGGGAAACAGCAAATCTCTTATCATTTGGGGAGGGTAAATGTGTAGGGTAAGGCGATGACGTCACTTCCGGTTCGCGGCCAGTTCCTTGAAAAAGATCACTTTTGGTCACGTGACAGGCAGGTGGATGCGAATCTAAGATTTTCCTGCCGAAGAAAAATGCGGAAATGCGAACTTTGATGCGAAAAACCGGAATTTACATGAGACTACATGGATCGTGTTAGGTCTCTTCTTGAAGCGCTCATGATGTAGACTACGCTTTGGATGGTTTTTACAGGGACAAGTTATGGTGCGCATTAGAGAAATTAGAGAATTAGAGAAAAATGGAATTTAGGGGTACGCATGGGTGAGTGTGAGCGATTTAAGGACAATCCCGAGTCTAAATTAGTCGTGGAGAGCATATGTCTTGGCAATCTCGCTATGTAGATTGCGATTGAGGTTTTTATCGAAAGTGACGTTGTCGAGAAGTACTATAGAATGATTGTATTTTATGGATGCGCAGGTGTGGTTTTGAGCGATTTATGAACCATCCTAAGGTGTCCAAAATTATGGATTGTGAAGCTCTCGGCGTGTAAACTACGCTTGGGGTAGTTCAGATCGGTAGTGACGGGTCGATATTTCATGTAGGAACTATTGTCTGGGTCTTTGTGTCGCTGAAAAGGCACAGGTCTAGACACACTGTTATCCCCAGATTTGGCTAATGTATGTATTGTCTCGTGATACTTACATGAAGTATGAACCCAGTGACGTGACGGTACACAAGCGCAGTCGAAGAGTAGTACGGAAAGATGGTATTTGAGGGTTCGGTGTGTTTGAGCGATCTTGGGTCCAAATATGACGTGCAGGTTGTTGTCTTGTGGCTCTCGGCATGTAGACTATGCTTATTTGATTTTTATCAGAAGTGAATTTATGGCGCACATGCGCAGTCGAGGAGTAATAGAAAAAGAAGACATTTGAAGGGTACACATTTTGGGCGATCTAGGGGTCATCCTGGATCCAAATACGGCGAGCTAGTGTCGTCTTGAATCTCTCATGGAGTACACAACGACTGCGATTCTGCCCAAAGTGTGACATTTATGGGTGCTCAAGGGCATATCTGGGTCATCCATGGACCATCGTTGGTCTCAGTGGGTCGTGTAGGATGTCGCATTGAAGCTCTCCTTGTGTATAGTCATACAGTGTCCTCGCCATGGTGTGACATGCGTATGCAAAGTCGAAGATTAGTAAAGAAACAGCTTTTGTTTGGGCGATCTATACGCCATTCTGGGTCCAAATAGGCCATGCATGGTGTCGCCTTAAAATTCTGGTGTAGTAGACTAGGATCTTGGGTGTTTTTTTTCTGTTCAGCAATCACCGTCAAGTGTTGCGTTGGGACAGTCGGTCTTGTCCAAAGAAAATCCCCCCCCCCTCCCCTTGACAAGCCGCCCTGTGTTGCGTCAATCTTTGGTCATGTTCGATCTTGTGATTACTCATCGTCTACCCGATGGTCCACATCTAAGCATCATTCAAGGATATTGTAACGACAACATATAATGGAAAAGACGTGTTCGCATTTTGACAGCATTTTTCTGGCCCTCGGAGCCTCTATGGGCGGTAACCCTATATCATCTGCCAACTGATGCTTGGTTTTCATGATGGGCTTATCAATGGTATGTCTCTTCACTTCTAACGGAAACCAGCTATATCGTTCGTAGAGGTCCATTGTTGTTTTCTGATACGGGGACGCGTGTTAATACCGAGATATATTGTGCATGCGTCCGCATACACGGGCAGTAGCATAGAAAGAAGATTTTGGTGTGGGTTGTGTTAGTGACTGATCACCGTCCTCCGTAGACTGATTGTGCTTGACGCTCCGTATTATAAACTCATTCCCAATGCACTACATTGATGCTCTGTATTAACTACATTCGTGTTATCCACGACAGTAATGTCGATATGTAACACAGTCCCTATAAATCATTATGGAGTTAAACAAGCTAAAATATAAACGGTCTAGTGGACGATACTTTAAATCATAAAACGGTTATTTGATTGATATTGTTAAGTAGTTGGGAGGACTCTTTTTAACTACGAAGGGATTATCCACTGCTTGTGCCGCTTCTTCGCCTGGCCCTTCTAGAACCCACTTGTTCCACAGCTTAACCCAGGCAGATCCGCTTCGTGCAGTCATTTTGTCACTACTAATTGTAGTTTGGAATGATAATATTCCGTGCATGCCATGTTAATAGGCCACTCATAAGGTATCGCTTGTCACAGGTGATGATAATTGATAGTTAATGGAGAAAAGGTGATATTATTGAGAAAAAACATTATCCTTTTCTACAAATCACTGTCTTTTTTTCTGCAAACTAAAACATTTTCATTTCTTTTACACTCTTAAAATGAAAGTGTTGTATTTAACATTATAACTGTCCGAGGGGTGACAAAATTATATAAAGTTTAATATTTGTAACACTTTCAGAATGTGTTGAAAAAAGTGTTTATATCCAACATTATAGTGCTGTATCAGGAGCAATGTAATACTTTACATGTGTTAAATTCAGCAATGTAAAGTGATGTAATAATGCTCCTGATACAGCACTGTAACGTTGGATATAACACTTTTTTTCAACATTTTCTGAGAGAGTTATAAATATAACACTTTATATAATGTTGTCACTCCTCTGATATTTATTATGTTGAATACAAAACTTTCATTTTCAGAGTGTAAGAAACTGTCCCTTTAAGAGACATACCCGCAATATTCTGACGTTGGAGTCCTTCAAATCGGTAGAAACGGTCTGAAGTATCATGGGTCTCACGTTGTACTTCCTCATGGTTATCAACAGGTCTACCAGGTCGAATTGGCTCTCGTCCCAGGTGGGATCCAATAAAGGCCATTGTCCAGTAATGATATACAGGTCATCCAATGGGATCAACCCACGGTCCTCTATGGCGCCTAAAAATCGAAACGAAGAAGCTCAAATCTCGGAAACGTTTCGACAAAAATAGAGGGTGCTCAAGTGTGGAATCTTGAATAAATTTTGTCCCAATCCTTTATAATGTTTGACCCCAGAGGCGACTGAACTCCCGTGATTTCGAAAATGGTCCAACACCAAAAACACCTGACATCGATTCGTGTATAATACAGATTGATTCATGATCGCATGGTCAGTGGAAACAGTGTGGCTAAAGCGTGCAGAAGGACGATGCAAAACTCCCTTGATCGCTGTGGAGTGACTGTAACAAGAGAGCGGTTCATGATCCGTGGGGTCTGGGGCGAGAGATTCCATCATTTCGGATGAGTAGGAGGAACATGAGAGTTCACCCGGCACAAGGTTCAGTTTTGCAAAAGCACATGTGCAGGGCTATACGGCACAAGTTAAACATGGTACAATGCCATAACCAAGATTAAATCACCATTTACCAAACAACCCATCGATTGGTCATAATAATTATCTTAAGGCTACACCAAGCATGTGAAGCATATCCATAACGTACTACGTTATATTATACTTGAACCTCAGACCAGACACTGATTCCTTATATATGGGCCTCGGTCCAACCATCGTGAACAGACACTGATAACTAGGGCAGCACCGTTGCTTTTTATTCCAGTTGCTGTTTCAATAACTTACTTTCGTTCAAGCACGAGAGATACAGGTTTTTAGTTTTTGTTATAGCTTCCAGTTCCCCCTCCACTGACGGCGTCTCAAGGAGATCTGAAAGAATATAATTTTATTGAACAGTTAATTGATTGAACTATTTCGCTTTGAAATTGGGATTTTATCAGTAACGCGAACGGACGTGATACCCATGAATTACAGTTTATAAATTTATCTATCAAATTCTTTGAAATAGATTGACTCAAGTTTTCTTCCGTGAAATAGCCCACAGGAATGCGTGTTATTTCATATTAAAGGAAATCGAGAATCGGTGCAAACATATTTATGTTCGCATAGCGGTATATTGCGAGTTGGGCAATTGTACAAAACTTGGATAATATATCTGACCTTTAAGGATGACCTCAACGTCGTCCCGGAGAACACCGAATGAGTCGAGACTTCCCCGATCCTCTGGAATTGGATTTGTCTTGATCCAGTTGCCACAGGAAAATTCGAAGAAATTATCGCAGGGATGTACCTTATAGTTGATGGATGAATGGATACGAGCCGCTGGAGGAGAAGAATAAGCACTGCACAAATAGTTTAATTAACCTTACATTTGCTGACGTAGGAAATGCCTGCAAAGGCTGCTCAAATGTATGGAAAGTGTATATGATAAATGATTCTAGCAACCACTTAGCATACATTTCTCATACATTTGAGCGGCCTTCGCAAGCATTTGTAAGTAAGTTGTAAGTTTAAGATAAAATTTTCTTCAAGTACCGATGTGGAGGCTTAGAATATCCGTTGGCTAACAGTGTCCGTCTCTTATTTTCTAACCCAGCACACTTTTCGCTACATTAGCGGTAAATGTCCCTCTTTAAAGCTGCAATAGATAAGGATATGGGAAGGAAGGCTAATACCCCGAAAATCTAAGCCATCACACCGGTGATGAAAGGTTAGTGTTTCCATTTATATACTCACACGTTTTATTACCGTTAGTACCCGTTCTTTCAGTCCAGTTGATTAATGCAATTTCACCACAGGCCCGCAAAACAAGAGTTTTGGGGGGTGTGGGCGGTGGTATTAGGGTGAAGTGTCGAAATATGGGGTCTCTATATATAACCCCATGCTTTATATAAATCCACATCAAGGTGTGAAACGGACTTTGGGTGAATCGAGAAATAAACGGTTTACCGCCAAACAAAATACATCAGCATATTCTACAAGTATCACTTTATATATTCCCGTCGTCAAATTAGTAAATTTGTGCAATTTTTTACCTTTGCCGGGCGATTCAAAATCCAACGTAACTGTCCGTCCATCTAGGAACAGTTAGATTATGGCGGGCTTCGTTCTCAATTCTGATTGGTCAGTCGCGACAGCTGATCAGTGCGTGACCTCTCTTGCCGGAGGCGTGTCGCGACTGACCAATCAGAATTGAGAATGAAGCCCGCCATAATCTAACTGTTCCTAGATGGATGGACAGTTAGGTTGGATTTTGAATCGCCCGGCAAAGGTAAAAAATTGCACAAATTTTCTAATTTGACGACGGGAATATATAAAGTGATAAAGTGATGTAGAATATGCTGATGTATTTTGTTTGGCGGTAAACCGTTTATTTCTCGATTCACCCGAAGTCCGTTTCACACCTTGATGTGGATTTATATAAAGCATGGGGTTATATATAGAGACCCCATATTTCGACACTTCACCCTAGTACCACTCTTGTTTTGCGGGCCTGTGAATTTCACTTAGTCTATGTTCACCAATCAGTGTTGCATAAGCAGTTTTCAAATTGCCCAATCGAATTCTTGCTTTATTCTGGTATCACAGATGGCGAAGAGTCACCGAGAAAAACTGAATTCTGAGTTCAACTTTTGACCCCGAGCGTTCGCATTATCAATCTTGTTTGTATAAGTTAGACGTTTTTCTCGTGTAAACGTCACTGATCTTTTGACATATTCACTCTACATATTCAGGCTCAAGATGTTTACGCACAACCGGATGTAGAACGACATTTGCCAAAAAGGGGCAAATGCTGTCAAACACTCTCACGGTAAAGTTGAACCAGGATGGCAGCACCTAGATACAGAAGCTGAATGCGCCCATCTCGCATTGTAATACATTTTCGCATAGATAATTTTTACGCCAAAATTTTATGCGGATCCGTTTTTGCGTTTTTCGCCTTCACAAATTATCGCATCGTGCAATCGCGTTACTATAATCCATGCGAAAATGCTATATCTGTCTTACATATTTGTCTATAGGGTACTGCAAAGAACGAAAGTAACAAAGTCTAACAATTACCGGCAACAACACACTCTGGCGTTAGGCACAGGCTATCGTCAACTGGAACTGGAGTTGTTGTTGTTGTTGTTGTTTGCTCGGAGGCTGCTGTAGTTCCTGGCACATTGGTACCATCCTCAGCTGAGAAGGATAAAGGTGTGGAAATAATAAGAATATCCGCACAAGCAAACAAAACGTATTGTAACAAATTTTCGGTCCATATATTGCAGTGAAAATATAATTCATTTGTCAAAATTCATCTATTACCGACATTTTTAATATCTTGCAAATGTCGTAACATGGCCGACGTCAGGCCCTATCGATGGCTTTATTTTCATTTCTACCAGTTTCGGTCCATTTGAGTGTTTCTAACAAAATGACAAAAAGAGTAGTTCTCCGAAAAGTTCAGGTTTTACTTCACTAAGCTATATGCCAAAACTAACATTTTTTCTTTCTCTTTCCTGCAAGTGCGCATTTTTGTTTTGTCATCAGTCTTCCGGGCTGGCATTTTGGGGATCCGGCTTTCTGTGCTAGTTTAGTATCCAGTTTCAATTACACCCCTCGTATAGCATTCCAAAATTTATATAACTAAATCTAGGCAATTATTCTGCATAACATTTCATAGAAATTTGGCTCTGTACATATAATTTTTCTTGTACATTGTCGTTTGACAGCATCAAACCATGGTTTGTGAAATTTGTGAGACGCCATTCGTTCGACTTTTCCTGGCTCCTCCAATCAAAATTGCCATATATGCCCACGTGATGTTTACAGCATGCGGTGAGCTATATGAACCTTTACAGAGGTAGGTATGTTGCCATTTGCCCCTTTATGTTGCATGAAATAAGACCCACTTATCAGTGAGGCGCTGACAGGGGTGTATAATTCGGGGTAGCAGTAGTCCAAGATAATTACCTAACATGTCACCATGGTAACCTGCGATACGAGATGACAGGACAATGGTATCCTATATCCTTAATGATGCCATATATTTTTATGCATACAATAGAAGTTGAGAAACCATGTATCCTTAAGGATAGCAAAAATGTCCAGATATCACATATCCTTAAGGATACCAAATATAACATGATAACATAAGATCCTCTATTTCCTTAATGATACCAAAAATGTCAGGTTACAGTTTATCGTTAAGGATATCATATATCCCTCAGGATAAATAAGGATAACAAAGCGGCCTGGCTGAGGTATATCCGGCTTTATATATGCGGTGGAAGCAACTGTACTCGGATGACAAGTTGGCAGTATGGCGTCATAAACTTGGCAATTTTATATGGATTGGTTCAGGCGGATATTATTCAACGGGAGCTAATCTGTGTGAATACTATTTTCGCCACCATACGTGCATTAAATAAGGTCATGTCATCTTTAACGTTACCCGGTCCGGGCTATTTGGGATGCGCCTGTAAATACTTTTCTTACCCATTGAGCTAGGGTGCTGAAATTTACCACACTATATCCTTGGGTCAAGCTCTACCAGAAAATGTAAAAAAAAAAATCTTAGATGGTCGCTTTGATGACATCGCAGTGACGTCATTCTCAAAAAAGGCATTTTTTGGTCGATTTTTCGGTCGGATATTTCGATTTTCGTATTTGTCTTTTTTCTTCGCAGAAACTGCATGATAAATTAGTAAATAAAAATCCGATTGTTTTTGTCGGCTTTTCCTCTCAGAAACACAGGAATTTTGAAAATAATGACGAAAACATCACTTTTCTGGTACCTCACATGGCCGCCATTTTGAACTTTCCCGTGATCCTCGATATCGGAAGTCACAGATTGAGTATCTTTGAATGAATGTCCGGGATTAGAGACTTAAATTAACCTTAACTTTCGAGTTCAGCCAGTTCGTTTACGAACACTGTTTGATAGTATGACCAACCATATTAAATTTGTATGTGAAATTTATCCATTTGTATATACACATCTGAAATTATAAGAATACAGTCAATTTGAAAACTATGTGTTATATTCGTATTGAGTTGCAGACATATTTCGAAGTTATTGATACCGTACTCGAAAGATATTGTTAGGGAATGACTATCCATAATCCGACATTCAATATCCAGCCGTCATCTCTGAAAGAATTTCCGCGTCAATAATCGAAATACATGTACGTATTTTATACAGGTAATAAACACGCAAAATGGATTCCCGCAACAGAGAAACGGCAACAGATTTTACCGCTATTTTAGATATTTTTGGAACATCATGATGCCTTGCTGGCATCATTCAAACCTGTTGAGCGCTTCACTCTTGCAGGAAACTAGCCTATGTTTATACATACTATGATTGTTGTTTGAATTTGGTGGTAATGCTGTTATGTAGAATAGGTCTTCGGACGTCTTATGGACGCAGAAGTTCTTTGATGGACGACGGCTGAGTATTGAATGACGGACTAGGCGCTTGTATTTCTGTGATGTCAGCAAGACATGATGAGGTTCTTTGCATTGAATCCGGATCACTAGCAATTATTCTCTATTCAAATGAATTTCCAAGTCGTTATCCAGATTATGTATCTCAGTAACACATTGATCGTGGTTCTTCATTGAACACCGTGAAGATGAAAAACATAAACAAATTACGGAACACGTAGCACCAGAGATCATACAGGCTTAGATCGTATTTTGTCATCAGTGAACGATATTGATTAAAATCGCCACAGTCTGTACATGATATAGCAAATGCTACCTATCTAAATGTTCGTTTGGAAGATATAGCAGAAAAAGTACCGAGTTTTCCAGTGAGATTCGAGAAGAAAATGGGATGGATAAGAGGAGGTCGAATGACTTGAAAGGGGACTTCTCAAGGACCGTATGTTAAGAGATAGGACCAAATGTTCTATTATGGTTGGACTTTTCAAGGGCTGTATGTTAACAGATAGGACCAAATGTTCTATAGACCGGACTACTGATATTGCACTCTTGGAGGATTCGTCTTTGAAGAACAATGACATACATTGTCTCATGTCATCATGTAACTTAATGTATTACATATTAGCTTTCTTTTTCTCCCAGAATGAACAAAATAGTACCCTAGCTGCGGATAAGCCATTTTTTTAAATCCCCGTGATGACGCATGCAGTTTATTTTATATATTTGAACTATCCCTTGTTATATATGACCGATCAAAGACAGATATATCATCCTGTCATACATAAAATGTATCAGTAAAGGTCGTACCACTCTTCGTCGCTTGTACCTCTATAACCCAACTTCAATGGGTGCAATTTTATCATAAATATATCTTCTGACCTGGACGTTTGACCTCCGTGAACGTTTCAACAAGGTACCGGTAAACAGAGATGATGCAAATGTCCTCATACCCCAAGAAACGTATTTACCGGACTTCTCCAGACATGTTACCTCCCGTGCAGTAAGAAGCGAATGGACGTATAATCATCATGCAATTCAAGGAAGCCGTTCTCATAAATAGATACAAATAAACGATCTCAAGTGAGTAGATTTGAATGCATTCGTTTCAAATAAATATCTTTCCAAACTAGGAAGAAATTTGATTCGGTTCATTATTTGGACGAGATCATGATTATGTGGGTAAGAAGGTGGGTTGTGTAATTTACTCAGGTTGACTGAACAACGACTCAAATTTTAGTGAACATCAACTCAAGTTGCGTGGGATCAATTTCCACTCTTGCAGGAGTTACAAATTATTAGAGAGTATCCTTTGTGTAAAGAAGATGCGACTTTAAGCTATCTGGATCACACTCTAATATCATTGGCTGCTGCAGTAACGTCATTGTCTTGTAAGACAACTGAATGACGCTGTAACAGAAACTGTGAACAGAAGGACATCGGCTGCTGCAGTGACGTCATTGTTTGGTAGGATAATTGAATCACGCTCTAACAGGAACTGTTAAGAGAATGATATTGACTAATGCAGATGACGTCATTGTTTGGTAAGATATTTGCTGTGTTTCATTTTTGTCTATAAACTTGGTCGCAAGACTTTCAGACGACGGTCAACTTTCTTACTTCCGGCCAGATTAAGTGCCCGGCGGTAGGTCGACAGATCATTTGGTAAGGTCCCACATTGGTGCTTCATAACAGCGTCTACGAGTCAATAATGCTACTCACGCAAAACTATTTTACCTGGTTCGTCGGTCGATACATCTTCATTTTATCCAGCCAATTTCTACGTTCCCAGTTCGAACTTCCCTTGATATATCTGGACCCCTTCAATGTTCAAATTACTTATAAATAGACACGAGACGTCACTGACCTCGAAAACATTTGAAATTCGAAGTGGGTCGCACAAGAGCGTTATTGATTGGCTGACCTAAATAATGGGCACCTTATTAGGAGGAAAGACGCCGCTAATAGAGGATGATGTCACTCTACGTGACTTCACTCGCAATCGATGTGTACGTTCTGATTGGTTCTTCTGTCGTTAGTAGGTCAAATTTACATCTCGGATTTTGAACACTGAAGAGGTCAGATAAATCAAGGCAGGTTCGAAGTGAGAACGTAGAAATTGGCTGAATAAAATTAAGATGCGTCGATATTGTACCGGGAAAGCCCTGTATCTACATGTAGAACGAATCTTACCTTCGTCTCGCCGAACTACGACTGCAATAGCTATACAAGCCGCGATGGCGGTTAGTATGGTCAACAGGACGATGACTAGAAGGATTTTCTCCAGAGACGTCCGACCACCTTTCTTGTGGAAAATCCTGAAATATTCAGAATGAAACGGAGTGCATCTATTAGAACTGCTGCGGTGTAGGTGTATTTTTCTTTCTTTCAATGTTTTCTTCTTATTTATTTTTGTAAAATTAGGTAAAATCATGAATTATCATCCAGTCTAGGACTCAACAACATGTTGAACGTAGATGGAGTTTGTATATTCATGAATGTGTACTTGTTCACATAATTTAGTATTACGAGCTTCTTGTAACCCTTCAGCGACAGCGATTTGTCAGACGTTAGCCGTCGGCTGGGCGGAAGGAAGCTCGGACTAATAATTCAGTGGGCGGTACACTTTTGAAATTATACAACAATCGCCTTCAAATTGCGGGAATATTAGGCCTACCCGAATTTAGTGGAGAGTCCCCTGAAATCCTTGAAAAAAATGTTATGGGTATATGACTTGAACATGTCATATATCATAATATTTTATTCGCGGCCAGAAAGATAAGCTGTAGGGATTGCTCATGAGCTTGTCTAATATTGCACCATGTAAGTGTCCTGTCTGTGTCTTGTGTGCTGTTCTCAGTGTTGTATATGGTGGATCACAGGCCCGCAAAACAAGAGTTTTGCGGGGTGTGGGCGGTGGTATTAGGGAGAAATGTCGAAATATGGGGTCTCTATATATAACTCCATGCTTTATATACATCCACACCAAGGTGTGAAACGCACTTTGGGTGAATCGAGAAATAAACGGTTTACCGCCAAACAAAATACATCAGCATATTCTACAAGTATCACTTTATATATTCCCGTCGTCAAATTAGTAAATTTATGCAATTTTTACCTTTGCCGAGCGATTCAAAATCCAACGTAACTGTCCATCCATCTAGGAACAGTGAGATTATGGCGGGCTTCGTTCTCAACTTTGATTGGTCAGTCGCGACAGCTGATCAGTGTTTGACCTCTCTTGCCGGAGGCGTGTCGCGACAGACCAATGAGAATTGAGAACGAAGCCCGAGTAGTATACAAACGTGAAATTGAGTAATTAGCGCCTCACTGCGCATGCGCAGAAAAAAATGGGGAGGTTTTGGGGCGGTATTGGGGCGGTGTGCGCAGGAGTGTTGTGCGCAGGTATGACGTCACTTCCGGTCTGGGTGAATGGGGCGTGACCTTGGGGGCATGTATTTCTCCGCGGTGATGCGGTCTGGCGGTGATGCGGTCTGCCTCCGCGGACCGAAAGTAGTCCCAAAACCGTGGGTTTTCGTGGAAGTGTTCGGCAATCTGTAGGGACCGCTAGTGGACCGATGGGGTCGAGTGAGGTATCAAAGTGAAGCTTACGTGAAGGGGCATCTAATGGGCTGGGTGAGGGGTTGACATATCGGCCTTCTGCGCATGCGCGGTGGCCGAAGGGTATGAAAATAGCCTTTTTGGAACTAGGGGAGCCCCTAGTGGACCGATGGGGTCGAGTGAGGTATCAAAGTGAAGCATTATGTGAAGGGGCATCTAATGGGCTGGGTGAGGGGTTGACATATCGGCCTTCTGCGCATGCGCGGTGGCCGAAGGGTATGAAAATAGCCTTTTTGGAGCTAGGGGAGCCCCTAGTGGACCGATGGGGTCGAGTGAGGTATCAAAGTGAAGCTTATGAAGGGGCATCTAATGGGCTGGGTGAGGGTTGACATATCGGCCTTCTGCGCATGCGCGGTGGCCGAAGGGTATGAAAATAGCCTTTTTGGAACTAGGGGAGCCCCTAGTGGACCGATGGGGTCGAGTGAGGTATCAAAGTGAAGCTTATGTGAAGGGGCATCTAATGGGCTGGGTGAGGGGTTGACATATCGGCCTTCTGCGCATGCGCGGTGGCCGAAGGGTATGAAAATAGCCTTTTTGGAACTAGGGGAGCCCCTAGTGGACCGATGGGGTCGAGTGAGGTATCAAAGTGAAGCATTCATGAAGGGGCATCTAATGGGCTGGGCGCGGGGTTGACATATCGGCCTTCTGCGCATGCGCGGTGGCCGAAGGGTATGAAAATAGCCTTTTTGGAACTAGGGGAGCCCCTAGTGGACCGATGGGGTCGAGTGAGGTATCAAAGTGAAGCATTATGAAGGGGCATCTAATGGGCTGGGTGAGGGGTTGACATATCGGCCTTCTGCGCATGCGCGGTGGCCGAAGGGTATGAAAATAGCCTTTTTGGAACTAGGGGAGCCCCTAGTGGACCGATGGGGTCGAGTGAGGTATCAAAGTGAAGCATTCATGAAGGGGCATCTAATGGACTGGGTGTGGGGTTGACATATCGGCCTTCTGCGCATGCGCGGTGGCCGAAGGGTATGAAAATAGCCTTTTTGGAACTAGGGGAGCCCCTAGTGGACCGATGGGGTCGAGTGAGGTATCAAAGTGAAGCATTCATGAATGGGCATCTAATGGACTGGGTGTGGGGTTGACATATCGGCCTTCTGCGCATGCGCGGTGGCCCAAGGGTATGGAAATAGACGTTTTGGGAGCTAGGGGAGCCACTAATGGGCCGATGGAGTTCTATGAGGTATCCATGTGAAGCCTATGTGAAGGGGCATCCAGTCATGGGTGGGTGCATGTAAAATTTTTCCTGAAAAATAAAAAACGGAAAACGGACTTTATCGAAAAACCCGGGAAAATGCCTATATGGGGTATGAGGGGTATATAGGTCGGCGGGCTTAACGGGGCTTGTCTATCAATAGAGTTATCTCCCCCTAGTTCCAGGGTGGGTGTGTGTAAAAAATTTTCCTGAAAAAATACGGAATACGGACTTTATCCTAAATTACGGGAAAATGCCTATATGGGGTATGGGAGGTATAGCACCATCCTGGGAAACGTACTTCTATACATTTGCGGTAGGGTTGTGGGGTCTCGTTTTACTCGTCTCGTCATTTAGAACATGATAGGAAGTGTCCCCGTGCGAATCGGTGAAATTTTTGAAAAAGTCACCGAGCCCCATATAGTCCCATACTGGGGTATAGGTTCAATGTTTGTCCCCCTGGGAAACGTACTTCTATACATTTGCGGTAGGGTTGTGGGGTCTCGTTTTACTCGTCTCGTCATTTAGAACATGATAGGAAGTGTCCCCGTGCGAATCGGTGAAATTTTTGAAAAAGTACGATATAGCCTCATATAGTTCCATACTGAGGGTATAGGACCGATGTTTGTCCCCCTGGGAAACGTACTTCTATGCATTTGCGGTAGGGTTGTGGGGTCTCGTTTTACTCGTCTCGTCATTTAGAACATGATAGGAAGTGTCCCCGTGCGAATCGGTGAAATTTTTGAAAAAGTACGATATAGCCTCATATAGTCCCATACTGAGGGTATAGGATCAATGTTTGTCCCCCTGGGAAACGTACTTCTATACATTTGCGGTAGGGTTGTGGGGTCTCGTTTTACTCGTCTCGTCATTTAGAACATGATAGGAAGTGTCCCCGTGCGAATCGGTGAAATTTTTGAAAAAGTACTATATAGCCTCATATAGTCCCATACTGGGGTATAGGTTCAATGTTTATCCTACTGGGAAACCCACTTCTATACATTTGCGGTAGGGTTGTGGGATCTCGTTTTACTCGTCTCGTCATTTAGAACACGATAGGAAGTGTTGCGGAGCGAATCGGTGAAATTTTTGAAAAAAGTCACCGAGGCCTGGGTAGGCCCATAGGCCTATACTGCATGGCTATGGGTGTATAGGCCCATACGGGGTGGACATGTTGGAGTCTAGGTGGGCCACTCATGGTCCAATGGGGTCGAGTGAGGTCTTATTTTGAAGCTCTCGTGGAGGAGCACTTGACTACACTAATGGTTCGTCCGTGTTCAATAGTCTGCGCATGCGCAGTCTGGCCGTAGTAGCGAAAGGGGACATTTTGGGTGCTATGTAGGGGTGTGTTTGGGTTAGAGATGAGCTAATCACGGTTCGAATGGGTCGTGTGAGGTGTCAAAGTGAAGCTTGTGTGGGGTAGAGTCAGAATGGTGTGTTTTTGAATGCAAGTCGCGTCAATCTGCGCATGCGCAGTTGGTTGTAGTAAGTAAAGTGGCCATTTTCGGGCAGTACATGAAGGTATTTGGGGTCGAGATGGGCTATTCACGGTTCGAATGCGTCCTGGAAGGTGTCATCTTGTAGTTCTCGGGGTGTACATTCCGATTTGAGGGATGTTCGCGTCATCTGTGACGTCATCGGTGACGTCATCGGTACGAGTAGTAGCGAAAGTGGACATTTTCGGGCAGTACATGAAGGTATTTGGGGTCGAGATGGGCTATTCACGGTTCGAATGCGTCCTGGAAGGTGTCATCTTGTAGTTCTCGGCGTGTACATTCCGATTTGAGGGATGTCCGCGTCATCTGTGACGTCATTGATGACGTCATCTGTACGAGTAGTAGCGAAAGTGGATATTTTGTGGGTGCGTGGGGGTGAGTTTGGTGTAGATAGGGACTATCCTTAGTCCGAATGCGTCGTGTGAGGTGTCATTTTGTAGCTCTCGAGGTGTACATTCCGAGTTGAGGCATGTCCGAAGCATCTGTGACGTCATTGTTGACGTCATCAGTAGGAGTAGTAGCGAAAGTGGACATTTTGAGGCAGTGAAGGAAGGTATTCGGAGTAGAGAGGAACCATTCTTGGTCCGAATGCGTCCTGAGAGGTGTCATGTTGTAGCTCTTGGGGTGTACATTCCGCGTTGAGGGATATCCACAGCATCTGTGACGTCATTGGTGACGTCATCAGTACGAGTAGTAGCGAAAGTGAGCATTTTGGGGCAGTGAAGGATGGTATTTGGTGTAGAGATGGACCATCCGCGGTGCGAATGCGTCGTGTGAGATGTCATCTTGTAGCAACGCCCACCAACGCCATTCTTAATGCATCAACGCCCAGGTGAAATAGCTCAGAAGCTCTGATATTCCATGGAATTGTCACTAATTCTTCGAAATGCAGTGACGCCAGTCGACGCCCGTCGTTACACCTTAACACCATGATATAGACCGGACAGAGAACAACAACAGCAACAACAACAATGATCACACATAAGAGAACAACAACAACAAGAAGTTTTTTTTCATATAGTTTATTCTCCCCAATGTTACATCATACCCACGTTGGGGGAGCCGCGTTGGGTATATTTACAATTCAAGAATATTCTTGTCCAATCAGAGGCCACCATTTGCATCTGTCATATTCGTTCCTGTCCGTTAGATGTATTCTCGGCTACTCTTGTCCAATCAGAAGTCGCCATTTCAGAAAGTTCCATCTTCGGCCATGTTCGCTCTGAACCGTTTGTTCTAATCGTCATCGGACAGGCCAGGATACCGTTGAGGAAACATATCCTCAGATAGTTGTTTGCGCATTCTGAGTATCTATCAGTGCATGGGTGAATACTTTCATCCGATGGGGGTGGTGGGTCAGTTTAACCACGAAGAACGTAACATTGGTGACCCTCTCCACTATCCACTTGGTGTTGGTACGCTGTTCATAGCCCCATTCTAAGGGATCCACAGTGTCCAGTTGGGTCAGCATCGTCTCTAGCGACGCCCGATTGGTGATTGTGAAAGGATGGTCGTACACTGGGTTGATGGCACTGGAATAGAAATAGCACAATTCACGCGTCATCTTATGGCATAAGATGTACCCAAATGCTACATTTAATGTGAAGGATGTAGGTTGGTCATTGAAGATGGCTTCCACGTAGCTGCGTAGACGGGCGAGGTCGGTCAGTCGGAAATTGTACAAGTCCAATATAGGGCGATGACGGTGGAAGCAGTGTCGGATCATGGACCAATGGCGTCGATACATCTCACTCACTGGATGATCTTCGGGTAAGAGATCGCTGGGAACATCCACCGCATCTTCCAGAAAATGTTCGTTGTTGTCAGGTGTATTACTGGAAACAGTGATGCTAGGGACCGGCTGGATATCTAGGCTCTTCTGAGCTGTGGGTATAGGCGGGCTCTCCGTGATCGCATCATCAGTGGCATTCTCCTCCCCGGGTTCATCTTCAGTGGATCTGTCCCTCCTGGGTACCTCTTTAGTGGAAAGTTGTCCCTCATGCCGTGGTGATGCACCATGAATCAAACGCTCATGCCGTTTTAACTGACTGGGTCATTTGAAGAGTTGACCACATTCTTCGCATCGACGCTTGGATGGCCCATGAATTGAACGTTCATGGCGCTGTAAATGATCTGGGCGATGAAACGACAGTGTAGGCCTACATATCGTACAGCTATACCGGGCGGTTCCATCGTGCTTGGTAGCCTCATGGCGGCGCAAGTCGTGCCTGCGAGTGAATGATTTCGAGCACGTAGTACAAGTGAACATCTTGGTGGTTGACAGAGTGTCTGATGAAACGGCCAGGCCGTTTCCTTTTTATAGCAAGCTATCTGTTGATCTATTTTTAGCACAATCAGTTCTAAACTAGGGGAAAACCCCTATCACCTCTAGCCAAAAGGGCTAATATCGGTCCCCGGGCTTATTGGGATCTGCCTATCAAGTCAATGGGGTGATGTGAACAACAACAAGTTCAGCAAGGTTCATACAGTTTATTATCCCCAATGTTACATCATACCCAGGCTGGGGGAGCCGCCTTGGGTATGTTTAGTATGTTCACAGCAAAACAAATTGAAATATCAAACACCATGTTTTATTATTTAACGCACCGTCACATTATGTACAAGTGTTTACTGAGCTCAAGTCAACGATCAGCATGTAGACATAGAGACTATGTGCGGCATCTTATGGTATTCATCAGGGCGCGGGTGACGCATTCAACCGATGGCGGTGGTCGGTCAGCTTGGTAAGGAAGAACGTGGCATTGGTGACCTTCTCTACGACCCATTGTATGTTGGGGCGTTGACGATGTGCCCATCTCAAGGGTTCCACGGTGTCCAGTATCTCCAGCATCGTCTCTAGTGACCCCCGGTTAATGATGGTGAGCGGTTGGTCAAACACATGGCTGTTATTACTGGCATAATAATACCGTAACTGGTCCGTCTTTTTGTGACGTAAGATGTACCCGAAAGCGACATTCAATTTGAAGGCCGTAGTTTGATCTTTGAAGATGGCTTCCACGTAGCTGCGTAGACGGGTGCGGTCGGTCAGTGGGAAATTGTAGATATCTGGAATGGGGCGATCACGGTGGAAAATGTGCCGTATCATGGGCCATTGGCGCCGATCGATGTCATTCACTGGATGGGCGTCCTGTAACAGATCGCTGGGAATATCCACTGCATCTTCCAGAAAATGTCCGATGTCGTCAGGCGTATGACTGGCAACAGCAATGCTAGGGACTGGCTGGATATCTAGGCTCTTCTGAACTGTGGGTATAGGCGGGCTCTCCGTGATCGCATCACCAGTGGCGTTCGTGTCCCCGGGCTTATCTTCACTGGGTCTCACCTTCCGCGGCTCCTCTTCAGTAGGAAGTTGTCGCCCAAACCGTAGAGACGGACCATGAATCAACCGCTGATGCCGTCTTAACTGACTGGGTCGTTTGAAGAGTTGACCACATTCATTACATTGTTCCTTCGCGCCCTCGTGGGGTGAGCGTTCGTGTCGCAGTAAATGATCCTCCCGATTAAATGACTGTGCGCAGGTTATACAAGTATATAGTGTACCGTTGTGGATGGAGGAATCGTGGCGTCGCAAATCTTCTGGGCGAGTAAACTGCTTCTGGCAAGTTGTGCAAGTGAACATCTTGGTGGTTGACAGAGTGTCTGATGAAACAGCCAGGCCGCTTCCCTTTTATAGCACGCTAGCTGGTAATCTATTTTTAGCACACTCTACCCCAAGTCGAGGATCGAGACTGGTGTACTGGTGTACGACTGAGCGGCATTGCGCGCGCGCGCGCGCGCATGAAGACCCTCATGCATACCTCAATGCAGGCGCAGACGCGAAGTGCCGGATGTAAAAATGACGTCACTTCCGGTTTGGGTGAATGGAGCGTGACGTTTGGACATGTCCAGACTTGTCTGACCGCCATTGTTGGAAAATGGCGGATAATGGCGGAAGGTGGCCGCCATTGTGGGGAAATGGCGGCTAATGGCGGCTAATGCCGGAAGGTGACCGCCATTGTGGAAAAACCCCACAGACAGGTCAGAACATGCATTTCTATGATGTTCACGCATAATAAAAGGAGTGATCTGTAATCTGTGTTGTTGTTGTTGCTCTCTATTTTGGACTAACCCATCAGAATAGTACGTATCACGGACTACACCCGTAGAGCTAGGCGCGCATGTGTGACATGGTCTATAAAACACGTCTCTCGGGATCACACACCTTCATTTCTATGGAGCCATGACGGAGATCCAGCCCTGTGCGACTCGCATTTTACAGCATGCCACCGCGGTGAATTCATTCACGGGTTACCGAGCAGTGGTCCGGTCCATGTTTGCAGATGGCGACGACAACGGGGGACGACGCCAGATCCTGAACGAGTTCACAGAAGCGGTCCTCCACAGAGTGCACTCGATGGAGAGGCGTGCCATCACTCACCACTACTGGACTATGACAGCCATCCTTGATGCTCG
>JAVTVY010013618.1:0-56623 GCA_036873755.1 Hanleya hanleyi
CCGCAGCTATGAGGGGTAAGAACTTTACGTTTTCGATGTGTTTATTCAGTTTATCGCGTTTTGCACAAGTCTAAATTCATGGAACTGGTAAGTAAGTATAAATGTTAGTGGAGTAGTTATTCTTACTTTTACTCTCAAAACTCATTCCATATTAATACTCCATCGGTGGAGGGCAAAGCACCATGAAAAATCATAATTTCTTCAAATCTGTTCGAAGATATAATACAAGGATTATTCGAGAATCGAGTATGCAAATTTCTCAATCAGATTCAGACAAATCGTCTTGGTATCAACAATCCTGGTCTTCAGGTTTCACACAAGATTCAAGATACAAGAAGCTTTATTTTACGTCGGTACTATAGTTAAATATAAAACATTATAGCTTGTACAAGCATCGAAGCAAAAGTTGTTGTTTTTGTTTATTTATAGACTGATTTTCTATCAGAAAGTATATTCTTCGGACAAGTCAGAGTATAAGTCACACCAGGAAGCTTAGAGTCTTAGGCTCTGAGACATACGCTGTAGCCATACGGGTAAAAATCTTCAAAATATACCATTATTATTCTGTCTGTATCGGCGGTTTCATAGCAACCGATTTTCATAGCCGCGAACTCGCATAGCCTGATGCGGGCGATGAAGTGACGGGGGCGAAGAGGGAATGTCGGAGGAAAATGGTTCTTTCCTATACTAAATGAAGAAAAAATGATTGTCTGTGTTCAATAACGCGTGTCCCGCAGTCTAGCTTCTGGAGCAAACTCTGGGTAGTACAATTTCCTTTCTCCCTATGCTTTACTGTGAAGAAATATTTTTAACTATTCTGACATAAATGTGGTAAATATGCTTCGTATGCTACATTATTAGAGAAAGAATCATCGTGTGTCCCTTAATTAAGGCTCTCGCAACTTTAAGTTAATGGAAATATGTCAGTTTTTACCGGTTGAAAGTATTTACATATAGCTAAGCATCAAATGGAATTTTACCACCTCTGCAAGAAGCTAGATAGGCCACACGTCATTGCGCCGAGTCAGTCAAGTGTTTTCCATTTAGGCACCGTTCATTTTGTTACTTTGGGGAAAATAGATTGCCCTCTCTCATACTCCCTCTTAATTTGACCCGCAAAAGTTTGTGTCAGAGTTTTAAAAGTTTTTCGAGGCCTAAACATTTTTGACGAAGTCTGTATAAACCTAATATAGTAACAAATGACCGGTTGAGATTATGCATGTATAGAGTTTGTTTGTTGTTTTTTTGTTTTTTTTTACCGTACTCTAGAATATGATGTTAATAGGAAATATCGCGGGCCATATAGGTTTGTGTATATGGAGACCCATGGTGGCGTGTTTTTACTATGCATGTTACGTTTTTATACAAGTCTACAAATCGAGTTTTCTAATATAAATGCAAAATGCTGAAGTAAGATATAACTCGAGAATCAGAGAAAATCACTGTTTCAAACACTGAAAAACTTTAAGCATTTTATAGAGTGCTATTCAGAAATGAAAAACCAGTAGATTCACTGACTATCTTCACATAATAAAAGAGAAAAGGAACACTCCGTTTCTAATAATTCAGATTATTTGCTTGATTGGCACACAGTGATGTCTTAAGGAGTGAATCCAGTTTGAATGTAAGGGGTATAGGGAAATTAGATAAACGGAGCGGTAAAGTCAGAACTGATCTGAATTTTTCTTTTGCGAGAAACACATAGTGATGCGTAGGCCAAAATACTTTGGAGTAAACAGTGGCATGATCATATTGTATTTTCACATGGGGACAGAACCAGAAGAGGTGCATATAGAGGTTCTCTTCCCTGGTAATAAATGAACCGTCCCTTATTTCGGGGAAGTCTCGAATACTCACGTATATTCTTTGTCCGTTCGTTCAGAACTTGCGATTTCTCTTTCGTTTCTGTAATCCCGCTTCTGTAGGCCCCGTATTGTGATAACATATACACTATCTGATTTTTCTGCGAAGATTTTCCACACTGGAGATGTGGTGGAGTCCAGCAAATTGATCAACGTTTTTCTGTGAAGAAGAAATGTAAAGCATTTTATACTTCAAATCTTATCATATCGTCGATATTTTCAACATATTTTGTCTAACTTTAGACACAAGGTTCCTGTGTGAGTTAAAAAATCGCAGCTATGAGGGGTAAGAACTTTGCCTTTTCGATGTGTTTATTCAGTTTATCGCGTTTTGCACAACTCTAAATTCATGGAACTGGTAAGTAAGTATAAATGCTAGTGGGGTAGTTATTCTTACTTTTACTCTCAAAAACCATTCCATATTAATACTCCATCGGTGGAGGGCAAAGCACCATGAAAAGTCATGATTTCTTCAAATCTGTTCGATGATATAATGCAAGGATTATTCGAGAATCGAGTATGCAAATTTCTTAATCAGATTCAGACAAATCGTCTTGGTATCAACAATCCTGGTCTTCAGGTTTCACACAAGATTCAAGATACAAGAAGCTTTATTTTACGTCGGTACTATAGTTAAATATAAAACATTAGCTTGTACAAGCATCGAAGCAGAAGTTGTTGTTTTTGTCCATTTATAGACTGATTTTCTATCAGAAAGTATATTTTTCGGACAAGTCAGAGATAAGTCACACCAGGAAGATTAGACTCTTAGGCTTGAGAGGCAACACGCTGTAGGCATACGGGTAAAAATCTCCAAAATATACCATTATTATTCTGTCTGTATCGGCGTTTTCATAGCAACCGATTTTCATAGCCGCGATCTCGCAGAGCCTGATGCGGGCGATGAGTGGTGGGGGCGAGGAGGGAATGTTGGAGGAAAATGGTTCTTTCCTACTACTAAATGAAGAGAAAATGATTGTCTGTGTTCAATAACGCGTGACGCAGTCTAGCTTCTGGAACAAACTCTGGGTAATACAATTTCATTTCTCCCTATGCTTTACTGTGAAGAAATATTTTTAACTATTCTGGCAGAAATGTGGTAAATATGCTTCGTATACTACATTATTTAGAGAAAGGATCACCGTGTGTCCCTTAATTAAGGTTCTCGCAACTTTAAGTTAATGGAAATAATGGAAATGAAGAGAAAATGATTGTCTGTGTTCAATAACGCGTGACCCGTAGGCTAGCTTCTGGAACAAACTCTGGGTAATACAATTTCATTTCTCCCTAGGCTTTACTGTGAAGAAATATTTTTAACTATTCTGGCAGAAATGTGGTAAATATGCTTCGTATACTACATTATTTAGAGAAAGGATCACCGTGAGTCCCTTAATTAAGGTTCTCGCAACTTTAAGTTAATGGAAATATGTCAGGTTTCACCAGTTGAAAGTATTTACATATAGTTAAGCATCAAATGGAATTTTGCCACCTCTGCAAGAAGCTAGAAAGGCTACACGTCACTGAGCCGAGTCAGTCAAGTGTTTTCCATTTAGGCACCGTTCATTTTGTTACTTTGTGGAAAATAGATTGCCCTCTCTCACACTCCCTCTTAATTTGACCCGCAAAAGTTTGTGTCAGAGTTTTAAAAGTTTTCCGAGGCCTAAGCATTTTTGACGAAGACTGTATAAACCTAATATAGTAACAAATGATTGGTTGACATTATGCATGTATAGTGTTTGGGGGGTTTTTTGGTGGGTTTTTTTTAACCGTACTCTAGAATATGATGTTAATAGGAAATATCGCGGGCCATATAGGTTTGTGTATATGGAGGCCCATGGTGGCGTGTTTTTACTATGCATGTTACGTTTTTATACAAGTCTGCAAATGGGGTTTTCTAATATAAATGCGAAATGCTGAAGTAAGATATAACTCGAGAATCAGAGAAAATCACTGTTTCAAACACTGAAAAACTTTAAGCATTGTATAGAGTGCTATTCAGAAATGAAAAACCAGTAGATTCACTGACCATCTTCACATAATAGAAGAGAAAAGTAACACTCCGTTTCTAATAATCCAGATTATTTGCTTGATTGGCACACAGTGATGTCTTAAGGAGCGATTCCAGTTTGAATGTAAGGGGTATAGGGAAATTAGATGAACGGAGCGGTAAAATCAGAACTGATCTGAATTTGTTCTTTTGCGAGAAACACATAGTGATGCGTGGCTAAAATACTTTGGAGTAAACAGTGGCATGATCATATTGTATTTTCACATGGGGACAGAACCAGTAGAGGTGCATAAAGAGGTTCTCTTCCCTGGTAATAAATGAACCGTCCCTTATTTCGGGGAAGTCTCGAATACTCACGTATATTCTTTGTCCGTTCGTTCAGAACTTGCGATTTCTCTTTCGTTTCTGTAATCCCGCTTCTGTAGGCCCCGTATTATGATAACATATACACTATCTGATTTTTCTGCGAAGATTTTCCACACTGGAGGTGTGGTGGAGTCCAGCAAATTGATCACCGTTTTTCTGTGAAGAAGAAATGTAAAGCATTTTATACTTCAAATCTTATCATATATCGTCGATATTTTCAACATATTTTGTATAACTTTAGACACAAGGTTCCTGTGAGAGTTAAAAAACCGCAGCTATGAGGGGTAAGAACTTTACGTTTTCGATGTGTTTATTCAGTTTATCGCGTTTTGCACAACTCTAAATTCATGGAACTGGTAAGTAAGTATAAATGTTAGTGGAGTAGTTATTCTTACTTTTACTCTCAAAAATCATTCCATATTAATACTCCATCGGTGGAGGGCAAAGCACCATGAAAAATCATAATTTCTTGAAATCTGTTCGATGATATAATACAAGGATTATTCGAGAATCGAGTATGCAAATTTCTCAATCAGATTCAGACAAATCGTCTTGGTATCAACAATCCTGGTCTTCAGGTTTCACACAAGATTCAAGATACAAGAAGCTTTATTTTACGTCGGTACTATAGTTAAATATAAAACATTAGCTTGTACAAGCATCGAAGCAGAAGTTGTTGGTTTTGTCCATTTATAGACTGATTTTCTATCAGAAAGTATATTTTTCGGACAATTCTGAGTATAAGTCACACCATGGAGGTTTGAGTCTTAGGCTCTGAGACAAACGCTGTAGTAATACGGGTAAAAATGTTCAAAATATACCAATATTATTCTGTCTGTATCGGCGGTTTCATAGCAACCGATTTTCATAGCCGCCAACTCGCAGAGCCTGATGCGGGTGATGAAGTGACGGGGCGAGGAGGAAGTGTCGGAGGAAAATGGTTCTTTCCTATACTAAAGGAAGAAAAAATTATTGTCTGTGTTCAATAACGCGTGACCCTCAGTCTAGCTTCTGGAACAAACTCTGGGTAGTACAATTTCATTTCTCCCTATGCTTTACTGTGGAGAATTTTTTTTAACTATTCTGGCATAAATGTGGTAAATATGCTTCGTATACTACATTTTTAAGAGAAAGGATCACCGTGTGTCCCTTAATTAACGTTCTCGCAACTTCAAGTTAATGGAAATATGTCAGTTTTCACCATTTGAAAGTATTTATATATAGGTAAGCATCAAATGGAATTTTACCACCTCTGCAAGAAGCTAGATAGGCCACACGTCCCACACGTCACTGAGCCGAGTCAGTCAAGTGTTTTCCATTTAGGCACCGTTCATTTTGTTACTTTGGGGAAAATAGATTGCCCTCATTCATACTCCCTCTTAATTTGACCCGCAAAAGTTTGTGTCAGAGTTTTAAAAGTTTTCCAAGGCCTAAGCATTTTTGACGAAGACTGTATAAGCCTAATATAGTAACAAATGACCGGTTGACATTATGCAAGTAGAATATGATGTTAATAGGAAATATCGCGGGCCTTAGGTTTGTGTATATAGAGGCCCATGGTGGCGTGTTTTTACTATGCATGTTACGTTTTTATACAAGTCTGCAAATGGGTTTTTCTAATATAAATGCGAAATACTGAAGTAAGATATAACTCGAGAATCAGAGAAAATCACTGTTTCGCACACTGAAAAACTTTAAGCATTGTATAGAGTGCTATTCAGAAATGAAAAACCAGTAGATTCACTGACTATCTTCACATAATAGAAGAGAAAAGTAACACTCCGTTTCTAATAATCCAGATTATTTGCTTGATTGGCACACAGTGATGTCTTAAGGAGTGATTCCAGTTTGAATGTAAGGGGTATAGGGAAATTAGATAAACGGAGCGGTAAAATCAGAACTGATCTGAATTTGTTCTTTTGCGAGAAACACATAGTGATGCGTAGCCCAAAATAGTGATTACTCTCAAAAATCATTCCATATTAATACTCCATCGGTGGCGGGCAAAGCACCAAGAAAAGTCATCATTTCTTGAAATCTGTTCGATGATAATACAAGGATTATTCGAGAATCGAGTATGCAAATTTCTCAATCAGATTCAAACAAATCGTCTTGGTGTCAACAATCCTGGTCTTCAGGTTTCACACAAGATTCAAGATACAAGAAGCTTTATTTTACGTCGGTACAATAGTTAAATATAAAACATTAGCTTGTACAAGCTATTTCACCGATCAACATAGATAAAAAATATAACAATAACGAGAGATCCTGAAGGATCTTGGCGCCCACCATTGTCCGATAATTGTAAGCTAATGACAAGAGTATCTTTTTGTCCATTGTTACTAAGAACAAACGATTGATTTGTAATTTTGTTTACGGAATTTCGAATCTGAGCGAAAAAGATCAAAAAAGGGACACTGGAAAACACCATGATATCATCTTTCTAAGTTTAAGGAGTTTCAAGATTTCTAGAAACTGTACTTATGTCAGTTGTAATAGTACAAGAGAAAAGAGCAACGTTAGTCTAAAACTAAATGTCCGCAGAATCATTCCTCTTCGTTCTGTAGTATTTTTTTTTTTTTTTTTTGCATGTGTCATCATTGGGTACTGGAAGCGAAGACAAATGTCTTTGACCCTTTGACATGGGCTATGAAACGTACTTAAGATTTTATAATTAGGAACGAATGCTAATTCTGTTCTGTTTACTGGGCTAGTTTGAGATATCTCTTTTAAGATACCATGCTCGAAAATAGTAACATGGTACAATACTTAATACTGAAGGGATCCCCGCAGTAATGTTGAAACTTCGAAAGTGTCTGAATCCTGATTATCTACCTGGGATCGAAACACGCAGTAGTCTAAAGTTGTTGAGTTGTAACGTTGTGTCACAAGAGTGACGTCCCTTCATGTAGCCGACCCGTCGGCAGACGAAACAGTTCACTGGACTAAGAAAACTGATTTAAAATTTGAAGAAATACATTTTAATTCCGAATTATTTGAACTCCTTGATATGGAAGGTGAAGGTATGGATATTCTCTATAGTCACTATATAGGATATGTCCCACTGTTTGATCCGCCGACTCGTGTGATGCAACATCACAAATCGGGAATACCGTATTACATGTAATTTTAAGCGTAACTTGGATTATCGAATCGGACCAAAAAGGCATCTTGCACAATCAAATTTCAGAAAGAATCCATGAAGTAGTTCCTGAGAATTGACGATAAAAATGTTTCAAGGGAAAATCGAAGATGGTCACGTGGCGGCCATTTCAAATTTTCGAATCGAGCCAAAAAAGGTATCTTGCACAACTGGACCACAAGGGGAAACTGTGCACCAAATTTGAGGAAGATCCATGCTGTACTTCTTGAGAAATCACGATAAAGTTTCATGGGAAATCCAAGATGGGCGCCTGGTGGCCATATTGGATTTTCGAATCAGACCAGAAAAGGTACCTTGCACAACTAGACCTCAAGGGGAACCTATGTACCAAATTTGAGAAAGATCCATGCTGTACTTCCTGAGTAATCACGATAACAAAGTCTCATGGGGAAATCCAAGATGGCTGCTTGGTGGCCATATTGGATTTTCGAATCGGACCAGAAAAGGCATCTTGCACAACTAGACCCCAAGGGGAACCTGTATACCAAATTTGAGAAAGATACATGCAGTAGTTCCTGAGAAATCGCGATAACAAGGTTTCATGAGGAAATCCAAGATGGCTGCCTTGTGGCCATATTGGATTTTCGAATTGGACCAGAAAAGGTATCTTGCACAACTAGACCCCAAATGGAACCCCTGTACCAAATTTGAGAAAAATTCATGAAGTAGTTCCTGAGAAAACGCGATAACAAGGTTTCATGGGGAAATCCAAGATGGCTGCCTGGTGGCCAGATTGGATTTTCGAATCGGACCAGAAAAGGTATCTTGCACAACTAGACCCCAAGGGGAACCTGTGTACCGAATTTGACAAAGATCCATGCAGTAGTTCCTGAGAAATCGCGATAACAAGATTTCGTGGGGAAATTCAAGGTGGCCGACTTGTGGCCATATTGGATTTTCGAATCGGACCAGAAAAAGTATCTGCACAACTAGACCCCAAGGGGAACCTGTGTACCAAATTTCAGAAAGATCCGTGCAGTAGTTCCTGAGAAATCGCGATAACAAGAATTGTTTACGGACGGACGACGGACGACCGACGGACGACGGACCACGAACGAAAAGCGATTTGAACAGCCCACGATCTAGTGATGGTGGGCTAAAAATATAATTAGATATCTAGATACAAACTAGTAACGGTAATACGTGATACTTGTAAAGTAGATGTTTGAAATTAGGTGTATGTACAGGACAGTTATTTATTTATTTCATCATTATAAAAGCATAGGACATGTGTGCATACATCGATTCACAGTCAATTCACCCACAAACTGATTCACCCACAACCAATTCACCCACAACTTCAGGTCGATTCAGCCACAAAAAAAGTCAATTCACCCACAACCAGGTTAATTCATCCACAGTCTCAGCGTTGCTATTGTCAACATACATAAAGACTAAATTTTTGAGGACATGGGTATATTGCATATATTGGGCAATTATTTTACTGCTTTTTGAGGGGCGATAGTCTGGAAAAGTGTTATGGAAAATTAATAAACAATGGAATCTTAGCCAAGGTTGATTTCAAAGCAACATTTGAAGTAACTGAGAATTAATCCACAGATGTCACAGTGTAGCAAACAATTACTCATTGTACAAAGAATCTATGGGTAGATTACAAATAAGAAGCAAAACAATGCTTAATCTATTAACTACATTTTATTCAGCAGAATGATCAGTTTTGAATATTACATGTTCTTGAAGCAAAGTAGCACAATATATATCATTTAGTACGATTCACAGTCACAATTCATCCACAAACTGATTCACCCACAACCAATTCACTCACAACTTCAGGTCGATTCATCCACCAATCAGTGTTACTAATACAATTGTTGATAAGCTAAATCCAACTTAGTGAGAACTTACTATTTGGTGGGATAGAAATATATATAAAAAATTGTAATATAATATCCATATCCATTAAATATGTTGAATAAACCAACATTGAGATTGTGGGTGAATTGACCTGGTTGTGGATGAGTTGACCTGAAGTTGTGGATAAATTGGTTGTGGGTGAATCAGTTTGTGGGTGAATTGACTGGATACCCAAACATCAATCGACTATATCGGAAGCGGTATGACGTGCTCACCAAGGGTTTTGATAGGCAGTCATTCACGTGCTGCACAGTAAAATGTAGGTCTTTCCCAGATACGGATCAGTTGGGGAACTGGCAGACTGTTTCACAACTGGGGAGCAGCGAAACGGAACGACTGCCTACCATACCTTTCGGAGCGAATGGTATGTATATTTGTAGTATTATGAATGAATGTGAATTCTTCATTTTAATCAGGTCAGCTAGATATTCAAGAGACAACCCATTTATAATCTTGTATGTCTCCTGTGCCATACCTCTTAATTGATATGAATGCCTCAATCTTCTAGAGAGTTATCTTTTTCAGTTCAACCTAAACAAAATTCTTAACAGATGTACCTTCTGAGGATAAAATATGGCCCCTGAACTGATCGTACATCAAACCAATGACAGCTCTTCTGTCTACGGTGTCCCATAGGGGCCCACATCGACTTTATTTTTATTTTATTTTATCTTTTTTACATTTTTTATTACTATTCTGATTTTATTGGGCAGTTTCTCCTATTTTCTAAAAGAAGATTTTAGTTTATCACATAAGTTCTGTAAATTTCTGTCGTTCCTAGTAACGTTGTCATAAATATCTTAATAATTTTCTTCAACGAAAGCCAAACAAAACTATTTAAAACGTCTAAATCGCGGTGGAAACATTTAAATCGCGGAGTAAACCTTTAAACCGCGTTAAAAATCTATCAACCGCGGTAGAAAGGTTTACTCTGCACGGTTGAAGGTTTTCAAGCGGTTTAAATATTTACTTCGCGGTTTAAAGGTTTACTTCGCGGTTTAAAGGTTTCCAAACATTTTGTTTGGTTTTCGATGAAAAAATGACACTGATGACGACGTTACTTTGAATGACATGAATCTAAAGAAACTGTGTGTCAAAGAAGAAGATGTTTTTAGAAAATATTAGACAAAAATAAAGACTCCTCCCCCCCCCCCAAAAATCGATGCCCCCATGGGCCAGCCTATCTGTCAGCTTTCACTAGAATAATTTCCTGTTTATCATTCCGAAGTGTAAAAGTCTACTTGAATAAGGTTTAGTGATAACTCTTTCCTGCACTAATTATTGGCGACATGTTTAACGTCTCAAAATGAAGCATGAATTTGTCCCAACTTTTGGGACATGTGAGTACATATTAAAACGGCTTCATGTTTCGAATTGAAACACGTGTAGGTCCTGTGACGTTAGTCACACTCTCATGTTCCGAAACGTAAGAAAAATAATGTCCATTCTGTCTCCTTCTGGTTTATATGTGCCCCTGAAGTCGAATCCCATCCAAGGCTGTAATGACGTAAGCAATCGTACTGACTGTGTAAAAAAAATCTCTTGATGCGCTACACATTCACAATTCAAACTACTGGATGTAGCTTTGATCACACGTAGGACACAGTTGGTATTTCTTTCGGTGCTGCTCTCATTAGTGCCCCATAAGTGTCACTTTTGTCTGGCAACATTGCTATGTATTTTGTTGGTGTGTCGTAATATGCCCATATGTTTAGAGCGAATACTCTTAAATTCAAAATGTCGGCCATGTGGGGTTCCAGTGAAGAATCAAAATTTGGCCTGGGGAAATTACCGCTTGAGCAGGCCTCAAATACGCTAAATTGTTATGCAAATAATTCAAATAAAATGATCAGTCTATTAATCCACAATACAGACATATATCTTCCGGGTCGCTAAAGACCAGAAATAAATATCTGGAAGCCAGTGGTAATCATATCTTAGATTGCAAATTGCTTAAGCTCTCTGTCGCAATGCATTTCCGAGATACGGTTAGATCTGTGTGAAGACGACCTGGTATCTAATTCCATGCATCAACAGCTATATATCCCTTTTGTACTCCGCTTTTCTTGACACCTGTCCTATTGCAAGTTGTAAGTGTTTCATCGTTGATGTTTCAAACAGCATTTCGGACCGTTATAGTATTTTGTCAGATTGAAAATACAGTTTTTCTTGGCTCGTATAGTAGATCCCGGATTTACAAAATGAGTACTTTAACTTACGGTATACCTTGCTAAATTATAGTTGAATGCGTTCGCACATCGAAAGAGTCGAAATCTGAATGGAGATATAGGCGCAACAACGGTCAAATTGTTGTATGTCCTTTGTTCAAGCAAGTTTGACTTTATAACTAAAAGATACGCAGAGCTGATTGGACAAAGACAACGCCCAAGTTTCCATAATTTACGCTTCGTCATGTTCGTGATGACGTATAGTAAAGGAAACATATAACAAGTTAGCATACTTCTCTTGAAGTCATTGTAGATTCATGTTTCTCGCAGAATAACAACCATCTAAAATTCTAAAATTAAAAGATTTCTTCTGACAAACGAGAAGGAATAAGCTTTGAAACTGTTCCCGCTTGAAAATTTCTGCAGGATGTGAATGCCTCAATGCTCTAGTGAATTATCTTTTTCAGTTCAACATACAAAACATTCTTAATGGATGTATCTTTTGAAGATAAAATATGGCCCATGAACTGATCATACATCAAACCAGTGGCAGGAACTTTTCTGGTTTTCTTTTTTGGTTTTTTATTTGTTTACATTTTTTATTACTTTTTTCTGGTTTCTTGGGGATTTTATTCATTTCCGCCAATTTTCTGCAAGGAGATTTTAGTTTATAGCACAATTTCTTTAAATTTCTATCATTCCTAGTATAAATGTCTTTATAATGTTTTTCACCGAAAACCGAACAAATCTCTTCGAAACGTTTACATCGCGGTGAAAAGGTTTACTCAGCGCGGTTGAAGGATTCCAGCGCGGGATAAAGGTTTACTCCGCGGCTTAAAGGTTTCCACCGCGGTGGAAACCTTTGCTCAGCGTAAACATTTACATCGCGGTTGAAAGGTTTTCACCTCGGTTTTAAGGTTTACTCCGTACTCCGCGGTATAAACGTTTCCAAACGTTTTATTTGGTTCTCGATGAAAAAATGACATTTATGAGACCTTACTTTGAATGACATAAATTTAAAGAAATTCTGTGTCAAACAAGAAGATGTTTGTTGAAAGTATTCGAATAATAAAGAAAACCAAGAAAACTCAGAACTGAAAAAAAAATCGATGTCCCCCGTGGGTCACCGTATCTGTCAGTTTCACTAGAATAATTTCCTCTGTTTATCATTTCGACGCGTAAAAGTCTATTTGAATAACGGTTAATGATACCTTTTTCATATGATTGAGAAGCAGCTTATTAGGAACATGTCTTGAAATGGTGAACCACTTGAGGAGAGACAGTTCAAAATGTTGGCATAAGAAAATATTTTGTCCGACTGAAAACCACTGATCTAGACAACATCAGCACTTACAGAAATGTGAAATATTTACGAACTTATTTATTTACACTAGGATACAGTATTCTTAGTCCGTATATTAGATCCTGGATTTATAAAAGTAGTAATATAACTTACGGTACCTTGCCGAATTATGGTTGAATCCGTTCGCTCATCGAAAGAACCGAAGCCTGAATAGAGATATAGGCGCAGCAATGGTCAAATTGTTGTCTGTCCTTTATTCGCGGATGTTTGGACTTTATAAACATAACACTGCAAATACAAGTGTTAATAAATATTACTATTAACACCCCAGTATTAATACGCAGCTGCATGTGAATTATTATGTTTTTGATTGCTTCTAAACTTATTCACTGTACATATGTTGTCTGTCATCTTGTTATTGTACATGTATGTGTAATATGTCTGCATGTGGGGAGAGGCGCTCAATTAGGCTCTGTTCGCCGATCCCTGTTTCCCTCGTGAAACAAATATACTGTTTAAATGAACACCAGTGATATTGAATGGACACATTAACGCGTGAATTAAGTGTCATCCTGGGGTGTTAATAATAGTGTTAATTTATGAACACTTGCATGTATTTGCAGTGCTATGGTTATAAAGTCCAAACATCCGTGAATAAAGGACGTCGTTGATCTTTACGAACTCGAGAGAGTTGCCATCACAGTTTTGCTGACTCCGCCCTCATGCAGCGCGTGATTTCACAAGAGCACTACCGATTGATAGGCAACGGAAGTTATTTCCTTATTCCCTATTCCCGTTTCGATATTCTAAATCGCACTATGTGAAAGTAGTAACCTTCGTGAAAATCCATATATTTCGACAACCATTATGTTTTTCCTAACACGAATGTTTTCCCCAATAAATTTTCTTCGCTGTGAATATAAATTTGACAACAATACTTCAAAATGTGTGCTATTAAGAACATTTCTAAAGTGCCGTAAGAAAATCTGTGTACACTCCACAGTATTTTGCCAGCTACTTTTAGAGTGGTTTAGATATCTTCCTAATACATTTATCTATCTTTGTGACCCATTTTTGGGCGTTTGAAGTGGAGATGCCATACCCTCCGAGACAACGCTAAATGGGTATTATCTGGGTATGGTCAATTTACACCTACTGTGTTTGTTGCTCCCGATCACCCAGAAATCTTATTTGCGCCACTTTTAGAGTGATCTAGATGTCTTCCTAATACATTTATATACCTGTCTAACCCATTTTTGGGCGTTTAAAGTGAAGATGCCATACCCTCCGAGACAGCGCTAAATGGGTATTATCTGGGTATGGTCAAATTACACCTACTGTGTTTGTTGCTCCCGATCACCCAGAAATCTTATTTGCGCCACTTTTAGAGTGGTCTAGATATCTTTCCTAATACATTTATCTATCTTTGTGACCCATTTTTGGGCGTTTAAAGTGGAGATGCCATACCCTCCGAGACAGCGCTAAATGGGTATTATCTGGGTACGGTCAATTACACCTACTGTGTTTGTTGCTCCCGATCACCCAGAAATCTTATTTGCGCCACTTTAAGAGTGGTCTAGATATCTTCCTAATACATTTATCTACCTGTCTGACCCATTTTTGGGCGTTTAAAGTGAAGATGCCATAGCCTCCGAGACAGCGCTAAATGGGTATTATCTGGGTATGGTCAAGTTACACCGACTGTATTTGTTGCTCCCAATCACGCAGAAATTGAATTTGCGCCGCTTTTGGAGTGGTCTAGATATCTTTCTAATACAATTATCTACCTGTCTGACCCATTTTTGGGCGTTTAAAGTGAAGATGCTATACCCTCCGAGACAGCGCTAAATGGGAATTATCTGGGTATGGTCAAGTTACACCGACTGTATTTGTTGCTCCCAATCACGCAGAAATTGAATTTGCGCCGCTTTTGGAGTGGTCTAGATATCTTTCTAATACAATTATCTACCTGTCTGGAATGAAGATGCTATACCCTCCGAGACAGCGCTAAATGGGAATTATCTGGGTATGGTCAATTTACACTGACTGTATTTGTTGCCCCCAATCACCCAGAAATTGAATTTGCGCCACTTTTAGAGTGAACTAGATATCTTTCTAATACATTTATCTATCGTTCTGACCCATTTTTGGGCGTTTAAAGTGGAGGTGCCAAACCATCCGGGACAGCGCTAGATGGGTATTATCTGGATATGGTCAATTTTCACGGACTGTATTTGTTGCTCCCAATCACCCAGAAATATAATTTGCGCCACTTTTAGACTGGTCTAGATATCTTCCTAATACATTTATCTACCTGTCCGACCCGTTTTGGGGCGTTTAAAGTGGAGATGCATACCCTTCGAGACAGCGCTAAATGGGTATTATCTGGGTATGGTCAATTTACACCTACTGTGTTTGTTGCTCCCGATCACCAGAAATTTGCGCCACCTTTAGAGTGGTCTAGATATCTTTCTAATACATTTATCTATCTTTCTGACCCATTTTCGGGCGTTTAAAGTGGAGATGCCACACCCTCCGAGACAGCGCTAAATTGGTATTATCTGGATATGGTCAAGTTTCATGGACTATATTCCTTGCTCCCAATCACCCAGAAATCGAATTTGCGCCACTTTTAGATGGTCTAGTATCATCCTGATACATTTATCCAACTGTCTGACCCATTTTTGGGCGCTTAAAGTGGAGATGCCATACCCTCCGAGACAGCGCTAAATGGGTATTATCTGGGTATGTTCAATTTACACCGACTGTATTTGTTGTTCTCAATCACCCAGAGATTGAATTTGCGCCACTTTTAGAGTGGTCTAGATATCTTCCTAACACATTTATCTACCTGTCTGACCCATTTTTGGGCGTTTGAAGTGGAGAGGCCATACACTCGGAGACAGCGTTAAATGGGTATTATCTGGGTATGGTCAATTCACACCTACTGTGTTTGTTGCTCCCGTCACCCAGAAATATTTGCGCTACTTTTATGGGATATCTTCCTAATGCATTTATCTATCTTTCTGGATGGATGATCAATTTATTATCATGGTCCGATCACCCAGAAATCCAATTTGCGCCACTTTTAGAGTGGTCTAGGTATCTTCCTAATACATTTATCTATCTGCCTGACCCATTTTCGGGCGTTTAAAGTGGAGATGCCATACCCTCGGAGACAGCGTTAAATGGGTATTATATGGATATGATCAATTTACACCGACTGTATTTGTTGCTCCCAATCACCGAGAAATTGAATTTGCGCCACTTTTGGAGTGGTTTACATATCTTCCTAATACATTTATCTACCTGTCTAACCCATTTTTGGGCGTTTAAAGTGGAGAGGCCATACCCTCCGAGACAGCGCTAAATGGGTATTATCTGGGTATGGTCAATTTACACCAACTGTGTTTGTTGCTCCCGATCACCCAGAAATCCAATTTGCGCCACTTTTAGACTTGTCTAGATATCTTCCTAATACATTTATCTATCTGCTTGACCCAATTTCGGGCGTTTAAAGTGGAGATGCCATACCCTCAATGGGTCAGACAGGTAGATAAATGTATTAGGAAAATATCTAGACCACTTTAAAATTGGCGCAAATAAGATTTCTGGCTGATCGGGAGCAACAAACACAGTAGGTGTAAATTGACCATACCCAGATAATACCCATTTAGCGCTGTCTCGGAGGGTATGGCATCTCCACTTCAAACGCCCAAAAATGGGTCACAAAGATAGATAAATGTATTAGAAAGATATCTAGACCACTCTAAAAGTGGCGCAAATAAGATTTCTGGGTGATCGGGAGCAACAAACACAGTAGGTGTAAATTGACCATACCCAGATAATACCCATTTAGCGCTGTCTCGGAGGGTATGGCATCTCCACTTTAAACGCCCAAAAATGGGTCACAAAGATAGATAAATGTACTAGGAAGATATCTAGACCACTCTAAAAGTGGGGCAAACAAGATATCTGGGTGATCGGGAGCAACAAACACAGTAGTTGTAAATTGACCAAACCCAGATAATACCCATTTAGCGCTGTCTCGGAGGGTATGGCCTCTCCACTTTAAACGCCCAAAAATGGGTCACCAAGATGGATAAATGTATTAGGAAGATATCTAGACGCTCTAAAAGTGGCACAAATAAGATTTCTGGGTGGTCGGGAGCAACAAACACAGTAGGTGTAAATTGCCCAAACCCAGATAATACCCATTTATCGCTGTCCCGGAGGGTATGGCATCTCCATTTTAAACGCCCAAAAATGGGTCACAAAGATAGATAACTGTATTAGAAAGATATCTAGACCACTCTAAAAGTGGCGCAAATAAGATTTCTGGGTGATCTGGAGCAACAAAACACAGTAGGTGTAATTTGAATATACCCAGATAATACCCATTTAGCGCTGTCTCGGAGAGTATGGCCTCTCCACTTTAAACGCCCAAAAATGGGTCACAAAGATAGATAAATGTATTAGGAAGATATCTAGACCACTCTAAAAGTGACGCAAACAAGATATCTGGGTGATCGGGAGCAACAAACATAGTAGTTGTAAATTGACTAAACCCAGATAATACCCATTTAGCGCTGTCTCGGAGGGTATGGCATCTCCACTTTAAAAGCTCAAAAATGGGTCACAAAGATAGATAAATGTATTAGCAAGATATCTAGACCACTCTAAAAGTGGCGCAAATAAGATTTCTGGGTGATCGGGAGCAACAAACACAGTAGGTGTAAATTGACCATACCCAGATAATACCCATTTAGCGCGGTCTCGGGGGGTATGGCCTCTCCACTTTAAACGCCCAAAAATGGGTCACAAAGATAGATAAATGGCAGTGCAAAGGGAAATACAATAAAATTATGTCCTCATTACCGGATTAACTGGGATCCAGGTGGATTCAAACTATTAGGGGTATGGTTCTTTGAAAATCTTGAAAAGCAAATGCAGGAAAATTTCGCAGAAAAAAAGACCAAAATTCAAAAACTGTTAGGAATCTGGTCTAAACGCGACATATCCCCGTTGGGAAAAATAACGGTTATCAAAGTCTTCGTCCTTCCGCTCCTTACTCATCTATTCTCTGTCCTGCCTAACCCACCTACAGCATTCTTTAAAGATATTAACACCATTCTATATAAATTTTTATGGGGCGGGGGTCCAGACAGAGTAAAACGGAAAACTCTGATATGCGATGTAGAAGAGGGAGGACTAAATATGATCGATCTCTATACATTTTCTAATTATCTAAAGGTAAAGTGGGTAAAAAATATGACAAGTAACTCTTCTGCCTATCGAGCCATGGTGGAGAAAATTTTAGAACCAACGGGAGAGGATACCTGGAGTTTAGGCCCTGATGGGTTACAGGAACTTATTAGGCATGTAAATAATCCATTTTGGAGCGATGTGTTATCAGCTTGGAGGGATTTAGTAAAACAGGAAAGGTTACCAGACGCAGACGAATTGCTATATGATTTTAGTCCGTTTTCGGAATGGAAAACAATCGCCCAGTGGCGTGCAAAAGGTGCGTACCAATTAACCGACCTAGTTGGAGAGTACGGTTTGTTTTTAACCTTTGATCAATTCAGACAAAAATATGATGTTGCAAAGAAAGATTTTATTTTATATTATGCCATTATTCACAACATTTCCGCCGAAACGAAAACGAGGCTAAAACAGATTGACGGGGGTAAACTACAACAGCCGGATGGTATGTTAAATAAGATTACTAACCAAAAATCCTTAAAATTTATCTATAAGCATCTATTGAGAAATATAAAAGTGAAACCAGTTGATACAGAAAATAAATGTTTTTTGGAGCTGGGCTTAAATCACCAAGACTGGACCAAAGTATACAAAAACGCATTCGATGTTACCCCACAGTCTAGTTTGCAATTCTTTCAATTCCAAATAACACATAGAATTATTGTTACGAATCAAAAGTTAATGCGTTGGGGTAAAGTGGAATCCGATAAATGCAGTTTTTGTGGCCAAGAAACGGAAACAATAATTCATTTGTTCTGGTTCTGTTGTCATAGCCAGAAACTGTGGCAACAGTTTGAAAACTGGCTCCAGATACTCAATATATTTCCCTCTGTATTGTCAATCCAACAGGTCATTCTTAGTACACCGACGGACGGTGTCCTGTTGAAACATCTTATATTGCTGGTAAAGAAACATATATACAATTGTAGATTCTGGAGGACTCTTCCTGCCTTCGAGAGAGCGAAGCAGTATATATACAAAGTGAGAGATATTGAGAAAAGTTTGTCAAGTAGTGATGAATTAGAAAAGGGCTTCGTTAAGAAATGGAGCCCCCTGGCAAACATATTTGTTTAATTTTATTTATGCATGTCAGTAAACATGAGTGGTGGTAAAACAACAACAACAGGCAAACGCACCGTGGATAGAAGTAACAGAAAAGGGTTTCTTGTACCGTTATAGAAAGAGTATTTCGCACTATATATTACTTCTGATAGTGAATTTCCCGCAGGATCCACCATGTTTCGGAATACAAATATATTTGCTCCTCTATAATTATCTGAAGGACTGACTAATCTGAAGGCTATATTATGAGTCACTTCAACCTCTTCTATCCTCTTGGACTTTTTGTCCGGGAGGATGGAGCAGGGATCGGAGGTGGCAATCGTTTTTCGTACAAATTCTTGTTATTGGCTTTAACCAAGTAAAGGGAGAAGTTTTAAAAACCCTCTCTATGGACTTTCGTCTTTTTTCGGCCAAAGAGTGGGGAAAACATTTTATGAAAAAAAAATATATAATAATAAAACCTCCAGTCAAAATCTCATTCAGCCTAAGTGAACAAATGACCTGATGATACGTTTTGGATCACTGTGGGTATGCTTCAGAAGGTTAATTTTTGTTCTTTTTCACTTGTAGATACGAATCAAACAGTTCATAGTGATCCTTCTATATTACATTCGCACATTAACGTATCATATAATCGTGTCTACATTATTTATGTTATGTATATGATTTTATGTATCATTAATAGTATTATCCAAAACCCGGTAAGCCCTGGCTATGTGGGCACTGTACGGCTGTCTTTGTAACAAACCATGGCATTGTTTGAATGCTGAATAAATGCCCAGTGGCTTGTCCAGGGCTTACTGGAAGAAAAAAAAGAAAAGAAAGAAGATAAATGTATTAGGAAGATATCTAGACCACTCTAAAAGTGGCACAAATAAGATTTCTGGGTGATCGGGAGCAACAAACACAGTAGGTGTAAATTGACCATACCCAGATAATACCCATTTAGCGCTGTCTCGGAGGGTATGGCATCTCCACTTTAAACGCCCAAAAATGGGTCAGACAGGTAGATAAATCTATTAAGAAGATATATAGACCACTCTAAAAGTGGCGCAAATAAGATTTCTGGGTGATCGGGAGCAACAAACACAGTAGTTGTAAATTGACCAAACCCAGATAATACCCATTTAGCGCTGTCTGGGAGGGTATGGCCTCTCCACTTTAAACGCCCAAAAATGGGTCACAAAGATAGATAAATGTATTAGGAAGATATCTAGACCGCTCTAAAAGTGGCACAAATAAGATTTCTGGGTGACCGGGAGAAACAAACACAGTAGGTGTAAATTGCCCAAACCCAGATAATACCCATTTATCGCTGTCCCGGAGGGTATGGCATCTCCATTTTAAACGCCCAAAAATGGGTCACAAAGATAGATAAATGTATTAGGAAGATATCTAGACCACTCTAAAAGTAGCGCAAATAAGATTTCTGGGTGATCGGGAGCAACAAACACAGTAGGTGTGAATTGACCATACCCAGATAATACCCATTTAGCGCTGTCTCGGAGGGTATGGCCTCTCCACTTTAAACGCCCAAAAATGGGTCAGACAGGTAGATAAATGTATTAGGAAGATATCTAGACCACTCTAAAAGTGGCGCAAATTCAATCTCTGGGTGATTGAGAACAACAAATACAGTCGGTGTAAATTGAACATACCCAGATAATACCCATTTAGCGCTGTCTCGGAGGGTATGGCATCTCCACTTTAAGCGCCCAAAAATGGGTCAGACAGTTGGATAAATGTATCAGGAAGATACCTAGACCACTCTAAAAGTGGCGCAAATTCGATTTCTGGGTGATTGGGAGCAAGGAATATAGTCCATGAAAATTGACCACATCCAGATAATACCAATTTAGCGCTGTCTCGGAGGGTGTGGCATCTCCACTTTAAACGCCCGAAAATGGGTCAGAAAGATAGATAAATGTATTACAAAGATATCTAGACCACTCTAAAGGTGGCGCAAGTTGGATTTCTGTGTGATCGGGAGCAACAAACACAGTAGGTGTAAATTGACCATACCCAGATAATACCCATTTAGCGCTGTCTCGAAGGGTATGGCATCTCCACTTTAAACGCCCCAAAACGGGTCGGACAGGTAGATAAATGTATTAGGAAGATATCTAGACCAGTCTAAAAGTGGCGCAAATTATATTTCTGGGTGATTGGGAGCAACAAATACAGTCCGTGAAAATTGACCATATCCAGATAATACCCATTTAGCGCTGTCCCGGAGGGTTTGGCACCTCCACTTTAAACGCCCAAAAATGGGTCAGAACGATAGATAAATGTATTAGAAAGATATCTAGTTCACTCTAAAAGTGGCGCAAATTCAATTTCTGGGTGATTGGGGGCAACAAATACAGTCAGTGTAAATTGACCATACCCAGATAATTCCCATTTAGCGCTGTCTCGGAGGGTATAGCATCTTCATTTTAAACGCCCAAAAATGGGTCAGACAGGTAGATAATTGTATTAGAAAGATATCTAGACCACTCCAAAAGCGGCGCAAATTCAATTTCTGCGTGATTGGGAGCAACAAATACAGTCGGTGTAACTTGACCATACCCAGATAATACCCATTTAGCGCTGTCTCGGAGGGTATGGCATCTCCACTTTAAACGCCCAAAAATGGGTCAGGATAAATGTATTAGGCTATCTAAAAGTGGCCAAATAAGATTTCTTTAAACGATAATACCCATTTAAGGGTATGGCATGGGTCACAAAGATAGATAAATGTATTACGGAGATACCTAGACCACTCTAAAAGTGGCGCAAATAAGATTTCTGGGTGATCGGGAGCAACAAACACAGTAGGTGTAATTGACCATACCCAGATAATACCCATTTAGCGCTGTCTCGGAGGGTATGGCATCTCCACTTTAAACGCCCAAAAATGGGTCAGACAGGTAGATAAATGTATTAGGAAGATATCTAGACCACTCTAAAAGTGGCGCAAATAAGATTTCTGGGTGATCGGGAGCAACAAACACAGTAAGTGTAAATTGACCATACCCAGATAATACCCATTTAGCGCTGTCTCGGAGGGTATGGCATCTCCACTTTAAACGCCCAAAAATGGGTCACAAAGATAGATAAATGTATTAGAAAGATACCTAGACCACTCTAAAAGTGGCGCAAATAAGATTTCTGGGTAATCGGAAGCAACAAACACAGTAGGTGTAAATTGACCAAACCCAGATAATAGCCATTTAGCGCTGTCTCGGAGGGTATGGCCTCTCCACTTTAAACGCCCAAAAATGGGTCACAAAGATAGATAAATGTATTAGGAAGATATCTAGACCGCTCTAAAAGTGGCACAAATAAGATTTCTGGGTGATCGGGAGCAACAAACACAGTAGGTGTAAATTGCCCAAACCCAGATAATACCCATTTATCGCTGTCCCGGAGGGTATGGCATCTCCATTTTAAACGCCCAAAAATGGGTCACAAAGATAGATAAATGTATTAGAAAGATATCTAGACCACTCTAAAAGTGGCACAAATAAGATTTCTGGGTGATCTGGAACAACAAAACACAGTAGGTGTAATTTGAATATACCCAGATAATACCCATTTAGCGCTGTCTCTGAGGGTATGGCATCTCCACTTTAAACGCCCAAAAATGAGTCAGACAGGTAGATAAATGTATTAGGAAGATATCTAGACCACTCTGAAAGTGGCGCAAATAAGATTTCTGGGTGATCGGGAGCAACAAACTCAGTAAGTGCAAATTGACCATACCCAGATAATACCCATTTAGCGCTGTCTCTGAGGGTATGGCATCTCCACTTTAAACGCCCAAAAATGGGTCAGACAGGTAGATAAATGTATTAGGAAGATATCTAGACCACTCTAAAAGTGGCGCAAATAAGATTTCTGGGTGATCGGAAGCAACAAACACAGTAGGTGTAAATTGACCAAACCCAGATAATAGCCATTTAGCGCTGTCTCGGAGGGTATGGCCTCTCCACTTTAAACGCCCAAAAATGGGTCATACAGGTAGATAAATGTATTAGGAAGATATCTAAACCACTCTACAAGTGGCTAGCAAAATACTGTGGAATGTACAAAGATTTTATTACGGCACTTTAGAAATGTTCTGAATAGCACACATTTTGAAGTATTGTTGTCAAATTTATATTTACAGCGAAGAACATTTATTGGGGAAAACATGGTCCCATTCGTGTTATGAAAGACATAATGGTTGTGGAAATATATAGATTTTCATGAAGGTTACTACTTTCACATAGCGCGATTTAGAATATCGAAACGGGAATAGGGAATAAGGAAATAAGTTCAGCGACGTCCGATTGATTCTGATGGATTCCGAAAATTCTGGACGATTTTCTATTGCACGAGATATACATTCCCTGAAAATTTTCTGTTGAGTTGTCAAGCAATCAACAGCGCTATATATCAACATAACTTAGATAAACAGATGCACCGCCTCCCGTGAACAGCGGTCCGACTGAACGCTATCTTGAGTGACAGCTGTCGTCAATGCAAATGTAGCGATTTCTGCACGTGCGTCATTCATAAATTTACTACGATTGCCACGCCCTCGGATATACAGATATAGTATCCTTACCCTCGGATATACAGACTCGGCGAAACGACAAAGATCATGCGAAATAATTCGCATTCGTAAGCCCCGCGAGTTGCACAACTAATTGAAAAAGAGATAAAAGTGTAAATAATCTATTAAAAGTAAAAGTCGCGGGTATTTCTCACCATTTACTATGAAGCAGACGATGCGATAACCTATCCACCCCCGTCCAAATCGTATTTGGAATAGGTCCATTTTGGAATAGAGTCACGTGATAAAGGGTACTATATCGTCCAACATAGAACAGAAATCTCTCTATGCTTTCAATGCTAAACAACAGGCAGATGCTTTAGAATTCTCCTCACAGCACCCTTCTCGTGTACCCTTGTAAGAAACAATTGTCATGTTTCTGATATTGATAAAGCAACACACAATACAAGATAAAAGCAGTATAGACAGCCATTTCCAAAAATCTGTTTCCTTCAAACACATTTACTTAATCATTAACTGATAACTGGGAAACAGGCTGCATAAATTCGTATGTTTTGAACATGATCTGCAATAGACATATGTCACTCAACATCTCCAAGAAATTAAAATTATCATATTAGCCAGTAATTATGGTACCGCTCATCTCAACTTTTTGATCAAATTTACAATCCACTTCCTCTACTACGTTAAATATGCCAAATTTAGGAAAACATGGCAAGGTCCAAATTGGAAGCAAAGCTTAAGGGCCCATGAAAACACAAAGATGATCTTTCGGCTAACACGGTTGCGAATGCACCCTAAACAACAGCAATATGATATGATGAATGTTAGATAATTTAACCAGAGGATATCTGCATACCTCAATTTCGCTGTTCCGCTACATGCCTCATGAGCCACCCAATGCCGTTCTTTTCCTGGCCTTATCAGGGTTTGCTCCTTTCATACAGAAAAATTCATGGAGTATCTATATAAAAATACAGATAGCAAATCACGAAAAAAAAAATAAGCATATGAAAGAGAAGTTTCGTGCCTACAGATGAAATAAAACGGACCTACATGTATAACATGGAGACCCAGTCTGTTCCACAACAAAAGGTATATTTGGAAGGCGGGGGGGGGGGATCAATTACGCTGGTGATACCCGATAACCTACTCATAGGTTACTACCCGATAACCTACGCATAGGTTACAAAGAAATTCAAGCTCGTATTCATAACCTATTTTGTTGTCGTAAATTATCCCATTTAACATAAGAAAGCTGATGGTAACCAGGGAACAGGTTATCGCAGGTTACTAGATTTCTGGACTTTTTTCGTAACCAATCGGCAACCTGTAAAACACGTTACCACTTAAATTGAGGCCTGCTGTATAATGCAGTGATCGACCGCGTTCTGGATTTATAAGCAGGTCTGGTATAAGTGGCATAAGTGGCAAATCTCATACATATAACTTAGGCATTTTGTGCGTTTTTAGCCGGAATTCATATTCCACTCATCGCCACATGTTCACACAAACAGTTGGGAGTCCTCTTTAATCTGCAGTGAATGCTGAGTATTCCATATTTTTTTTTTATCATAGGACTTATAATAGAGAAGATCATTCACGAGAGGAACTAATCCTGTCTGGTGCCAGACTGGGTGAGCTCCCCTGATGGATGATCAAACTGAATGCAGTGATATCCCCGATATGATATATATATAAATATCCTGTGGAATACACGGAATTCACTATTTGACGATGCAAGGGCGGATCTACGGGCAGAGGGAGGAGGTCCCCCCATGAAAATTGCAATTTTTTATTTTAGGGATCAGCGAACCCTGAGATTCCAAGTAGAAATAATGTTTTTAAATAATATGTAAAACAACTGAATGTGGATAGTGTGATTAAAGAATATATGGGTGTATTAAAGAGACCATCATCCATTACTGACAATTTAATTGCCAACGGGAGGTCTCTGGAAGCAAGCTTTAATTTGGCGTGTCATGTTACATATAGGACTGGACGTCTTGCCCCGCATTGGCAAATAAATTAGTGTCGTGTTACATATAGGACTGGACGCCTTGCGCCGCATTGGCAAATAAATTTGTGTCGTGTTACATAAGCGATGCATCTAGATTTTGGGATAATTGATGACCTGTTGTGTAGCTGAATTAATTCACAAATCATCACGTGAATGAAAGAGGGATAAGACGACATTAGTGTTTAGATCTATTGTTACAACACCACGGCGGACAAATCTAAACACGTAGATGTATTTCTCTTTGTCAATATTTTGAAATAATCATGTTCCCGCAAGCTTAAAATTCAGACATTTTAGGTCGTAGAATTTTATCTATTGATATTTAGATAAATGGATGATTATAAATATTTGTAGACTTTTCCCATTTGTATGTATCAGTACACCAAAAGTACCTTCAAAGGGTGATTTCGAACATCAAATTCCGACTGAAATTAATACCCCGTACACGTCCATATTAATGAGACACAATTCTTCATCGACGCTGTATATTGTTACACGGGGCATTACATACAACCAAACTGGAATTTGAAGATATTTTTTCCGATGAAAGCGATCGAAACCTTATGCAGCTGGACTGGGGACATGGGAGACAACTCGTGTTTCAACTCGCAACTCCAGCTGGGACGGTGATATGCAAATCACTCATCCCATCAATAAAGTGGCCTGTGTATCTGCCATGTATAGAAACGTTTTGCAAGCATATTATCATAGAGGAACAAGAGTCCTAGGACCTGCTCATGTTACACTACTTCTCTTTTAGATCAGTAATGTTACATGTATATCGTGTGTATGTAATAGTTACCACCTGAGACTGAGGGATTCAAGCTGTATAAACACTCGCGTCCATGCAAATTGCACACCGAGGTCGCGAAGCGACCGAGGTGCGCAATTGCACGGACGCGAGTGTTTATACAGCTTGAATCCCGAGGTCGAGGGTGGTAACTGACTTACACAATGACTGTATTATTCAACACGAGGGATTCATTTTTCTACAATCACCCGATTGACAATGGACTTTGCATGTGTGAAGGTGTTCCAAATTGAAGAGCACGGCTGCGAAGATAACCAGAATAAATGTTGACGATATCATTTTGAACAAAATATTGGAAAGAAGAGACAGTTTTGTTATGATTATACTATTATCATAAGTTTACGATAAATCGTTGATATAGATGTCTAAATAGCTCTTTTTTGCATTTATCATTTAATGTTTGCAGTAAATGGTATTTCCTGTTAAATTTCGTAGCCAGAAGGGTACGATAAATTGAGGCAGTTTTAATCTTAGTGTTGTTGGGCTGTATTGTGGGCTTCGCGACCTCTGTGTACAATGCACTGCCGCAAGAGTTTTACAGGCAAGGCTTTGGTGTAAGACCTCCCATTGAAAAGGTAATATCCTGGACAAAAGACTGACAATACAACTTGCAGCAGGTCCTTTGTCAATTATATTTCGTGAGTCTTACACCAAATCGTTTTAGTTTTAGATAAAAACCCAGGTCAAGGTTAGTAACTATCTTCTTCAGCTGTGACGGTGTAAACTTCGGTTTTCGTATTACATGAAGGACGACCTGGTGACGAAAACTTCCACAACCCGTTTGACCATTTGCGTAAACTTCGCCATCCATAAGATGGCTTGCGAATCGTGTGTCTCCATTATCGCGGAGCGATATCCGGTGTTTTACCGGATTCTGTTCGGCCTTCATCCGGCGGAGAACAGACTCGAAAACTCTGATAAATTACAGGTTTTCATACATACCTCGGAAACAGATATTGTCTGGGCTTACAAAATATATAGGTATGAATTACTTTCGTATCAGCCAAGAGGTGTGGTAGATCTGTAATTTTGAACAAGTAGATCATCACATGACTCGAAAATGGCGGGTTACGTTAGGGTTACGTCGGTAGACTTTAGCTGATTGGCTGACGAAGTCACGTGGTATTGATTTATGGAAATTTCCTCCTGCAGTTGCCGAAAGTAGGCTGAACATGGATACACACGATCCCAGGGTCAGTCTTACCGCGTATAGATGACCGAGATGGTTACAGGTTGCCCGTTTGACTGGTCCATAACTCTCACGTTATCGTTACAAAGATTTGTAACATGACATGAAAATTACATATCCCTATGTCCACACGCATGATCTCATACCAGACCCATAATTAACGGAATGTCTGACAGAAATTCACGTTTACCGGTATACATTTCACTTGCATCGACACATATATGTAAGGCAGTAAATTAATGCATTGCCATATACAGACGCGTCACATTTGACTGCTTATAGGCTGCAATCAACGCTCACCAGGCGACAACCAAAGAATAGCACTACATTTACGGCAGTTCCTGTTATAATGTATGTATAGAAGAATACGCCACAGGGCTGGAGTGATTTATTGAACAATGGAGGAGATATTATTTATGGACGTACGGCAAAATATTGCTACTTCTCTCGCTGTGCGAGGGGAAATTCTAATGTATTGCTGTGTACTTTTATTGTATACACTTCTTGACTGGTTCGGATTGGTTGAAAAAAAGTGGATCTACAGCCGAGAAATGTTCACTTTCAACACAGGAGCCGCCGTCCTATTGAACTCGAGAAGCATGGGCGACAACTCTCGTTCTTCCCATCTTCGCACAGTCGTCCTTTGAAACTATCCGTAGAGGGGAACCGATGAACCTTTACATAGACAATTCTTCTATTCTATTTATATCTCCATCCGCACATTTATTATTATTTACTTATTTATTTATTTATATATTTATTTAATTATTTATTTGTTTATTTGATAATACAGCGCTTGTAAACATCTTTAACAAACTAAGAAATGTAACGTGTAATTAAAATAAAACATTGAGTTGATGGGCTGCGAAATCCGTACGGGAAGCGGCCCTTAAACTGCAATTTCAATCAATCGATTTGCGGCAATTGGACATTCATGGATTTAATTGCCGACTGAAAAAGGTCTAGCTCAAGTAAAGAGAAGAAAACAGGAACTGGTCAGTCTACAGACCTCAAACGGGAAAAAACTGGCGGCGGCCATTTCCGGTGTGGAGTTAAAAAACTTTACTTTTCTCGCGAAAGTATACAATTTGCGGGAATAATGTTTGCCTTTTTTATAATTATATGTACGATGGTGAATACGTAAAGTATTTATTTTGAATGAATACCTCACTTTCTACATTTGCCGCATGTATAATGCGATAATGCAGTATGAAGTCATACTGAATCGGAGGTATATATGACCGAACAGCAGGAGTCGTGTAATAATGTTTATCAAAGTTTCTTTTTGCCTGCATGCGTGTCCTACTAATCTTGTAACGTTTTCTTCCCATGATTGTGTTGGCAAGTAAGATATGTTGATAGAATGTCGAGTGAGATATTATGAAAAACATTACGCAAATTCGCAATATATATATCTGCATATACCACATGCTTTCCGGAAATGGTTGACCACCTGAGCAGTGTGTTTATATTTTTTTATTTTGTCATGTGGCGCGAAAACACTGAGATAGACCATATAATTTCCTGTTCAATATTTTGTAAACGATGGCTGCTCCGGCATGAATGTAGTAGAAAAACAACTAATTATAATAAATGAGCCCAGCGCGTGAATTGTGTGTATTGCAATTACAAGTAATTAGCCGAGGTGCGGAAGTCACAGCCGGCGGTAACACTTACTGTGAGCAATGAGCACTAATCCCCACAGCGCAGAGTTCTTCCACAGACAGTGATTTTTTGATAGCTAAAATTTCACGTTTGCAAACATTTTTTAAGGAAAATAACAGAAACACTTGATAGGTTTTTTCTTCAACTTTTGAAATATACAAAGAAAAAAATATCGATAGTTTGAGCCTATTCCCCGGGCCTCGAGTCCTTAAGCAAGAAGGCAAGAGGTGTATAGTGAGCATCTGCCTAGGTCTCTCGAACTCTTAAACATTTTATTTACCACTGGTGTACACTATTATGCTGTCTGTCTTAAAGCTTTCTGTTTTCCTTGTGTGTTTAGTTTTGTTCATTGTTTCTACCACAAACATGACAAAGGACATTCAATTAATATACTGCAACAAAATCATTTGTTTTCTGCTAAATACATAAAATCTGTTATTCTGCAATCATTGGATAATAAGCTGGTATATTAGCACAACTGAGGCTCGCAGCATATGGAGGTGGTCTGCAACGTAGTGTATCAGTCTGTATGTCTGAAAAAAAATAACCTAAAAAATTGAAAAGTTCTGAGAAAGTAATATGTTGAATGAGGATTGGAATTCATGACGTCACAGTGATGTCAATATGATGGCCATGACGTATGATGAGACATACGTTGTATCGTTTGATACATGATAACTCAAGTTTCAGATCTTTATTCGCGAAGATTAGTCAGGTTCTGGAGCCAAATCGCCGCCTCAGCCGAAAAAAAAATCACATTTATCAGATTTGCCGAAAAAGGGGAAGGGGTAACTTTATGGTGTATTTCGACACAAGAATCTGCTAATCATAGTCAAATTTGGTATCGCTGAATGCCTAATGGATGTCGTCAGTTTTCTGGATGTATGAAAGTAACCTACCCGCTGCAATAAAGATATTAACGAGATAATTCTAGCAATACGTTTTATGGATTTCAGCAATTTTAACTTCATTTTGGACGAAATAATCGCTGTAACCAACTGCATATGGCTTTTTCTCAAGTGTATGCTTGAACCTTCAATTTGGAACCAAATCTGGAGGCGCGGTTAAATATTTGGTAATTATTGGTCAAAAAATCGAAAAATGCAGCAGCTTTGACCACCAAGACGCACATTTTCAGACTCAGCACAAAATTCTGATCTAGAAAACATGCTCAAATCCTTTGGCCTCCGATGTGTACAATTAAAAGTGCCCTAGCTCTTGGGAATCCGACTTTCGTTGACTTGTTTACCAGTGTTTACCGCGCTTTACTGAGCACATCATCGGTAATTAAATCCCAGACACATCATACTCAGTCTGTTATCGTCCAAAACTAAACTAATAATCAGTCAGATCAAAGCGTACCGTGCCTCATCTTTGGCTAAATATCATCTACTTGTCTTCTCCCCTGGCCGCAATATCATTAGTCGTGGTACAATAACAGACCACAGGTAGTTGAAGATATAATTGTAACTTCTGATGGTATATAAAATAGCATGTGCAACTTGATGCAGAGAGCAGTGACGTGACACGTCAATATCCACCAGATAATGGGGGAGCGCGAATCTAGCCCATCAAAGAAGAGTAGTTTATGTGGAATATTGAGTCTAGTTTTAGCCACATTAGTAACTGAAAAAGTATCATATCGTGCATATATAGCAGATTTATGTTAACATTGTTGCAGATACGTATACTTTTATTTTCAAGTCCCACGCTGCACCACGCTTATTTTATAGTGCTATGAATCGGATCGGTGTTGAACATCTTAGTCCATCAATAATATCGGTGTTTAATAAAACTGGTCACCGGTATCTCAATGTCAGAAGCCATAAGACATTCTTCAGTTTTAATGCACGTAAAGGATTCATTCTTGAGAGCATCATCCATTTCTACGGTCGCTGTCGCAACTCACAATGAAGCCCTTGATAATTGACAATGGATTTATTTGGTGCTTTTGCACGAAAACCCTCATCATGTAATACAGTATGTACCGTCGAAATTATGTTCACGGCGGTCGTCTTCCTCAACTCACAATTTTCTGACTAATCATCGGCTGTCAAAGTCACATGACTCTGGACTAATGAGTATGCATGTTATTTAAAGTGACATCATTATACATGTAGCATAACAATGAACAATCAAACAGGAGTTTAAATTACCTCAACTTGGATATACGTAATTAATAAAATAATAAATAAAAAACGGAACACGGTCTCGTACAATATACAATATACGGGGAAATGCCTGTATGGGTATAGCTCCATAATGGCTATATGGGGGGACGGGTGGTCAATTTTTTTGTTGTGGGTGTTACTATGGGTTGTGGGGTCTCGTTTTTCTCGTCTCGCCGAGAAAAACACAATGGGAGGGGTCCCGGAGCGAATCGGTAAAATTTTTGGGAAAAGTCACCGAGGTCTGTATATAGCCCCATGGGCTGGCTATGGGGGGTATAGGTCCAACCTGGGAAATTCACACACGTTCATTGTGATATGGGTTGCTTGGATTTGTTTTTCACGTCTCGTCATTTAGAACACGATGGGAAGGGTCTCGGAGCGCAACGGTGAATGTTTTGGAAAGTACCATATAGCCCATATAGTCCCATACTGGCTATATGGGGGTATAGGTTCAATCTGGGAAATTCACACACGTTCATTGTGATATGGGTTGTTTGGATTTGTTTTTTTCGTCTCGTCATTTAGAACACGATGGGAAGGGTCCCCGAGAGAAAACGGTTAAATTTTCCGAAAAGTACCGGGAAGGTCTGGATATAGGCTCATATAGCTCCATACTGGCTATATGGGGGTATAGGTTCAACCTGGGAAATTCACACACGTTCATTGTGATATGGGTTGCCTGGATTTGTTTTTCACGTCTCGTCATTTAGAGCACGATGGGAAGGGTCTCGGGGCGCAACGGTGAAATTTTTGGAAAAGTACCATATAGCCCATATAGTCCCATACTGGCTATATGGGGGTATAGGTTCAACCTGGGAAATCACACACGTTCATTGTGATATGGGTTGTTTGGATTTGTTTTTCACGTCTCGTCATTTAGAACACGATGGGAAGGGTTTCGAAGCGAAACGGTGAAATTTTTGGGAAAAGGTCACCGAGGCCTGGGAAGGCTCATATAGCCCCATACTGGCTATGGGGGTATAGGCCCATACTGGATGGACGTCTTGGGGTCTAGGTGAGCCCCTAATGATCCTATGGTGTCGTGTGAGGTCTTGTTTGGAAGCCCTCATCCGACTGGGCTAATAGTTCGTCCGTTTTCAGTATTTTGCCCATGCGCAATCTGGCCGTAGTATAGAAAGCAGGCATTTTGGGGGGTATGTGGGTGTGTGTTTGGGGTAGAGATGGATCGCTATGGGTCCGAATGGGTCGTGGAAGGTGTCAAAGTGAAGATTGTCTGGGGTAGAGTCAGAATGGCGTGTTTCTAAATGCAAGTCGCGTCAATCTGCGCATGCGCAGTTGGTTGTAGTAAGTAAAGTGGCCATTTTGGGACAGTGAAGGAAGGTATTTGGTGTAGAGATGGACCATCCTTGGTCCGAATGCGTCCTGGGAGGTGTCATTTTGTAGCTCTCGGGGTGCAGACCTTGATTTGAGGGCTGTCCACAGCATCTGTGACATCTTCGGTGACGTCATCAGTAGGAGTATTAGCGAAAGTGGGCATTTTGGGGCAGTGAAGGAAGGTATTTGGTGTAGAGATGGACCATCCTTGGTCCGAATGCGTCGTGTGGGGTATCAGTGTGAAGCTCTCGTGGGTCAGACTGGCTTGTTTCATTGCAAGTCGCGTCAATCTGCGCATGCGCAGTTGGCCGGTGAGTTTTCCGGTCAGTTTGGGGATGTGAAGGAAGGTATTCTGGTGTAGATATGGATCATTCGCGGTCTAAATGCGTCGTATCAGGTATCATTTTGCAACAACGCCAAGCTTAACGCTTCAACGCCCTGGTGAATTAGCCCTGAAGCTCTGATTTTCTAGATATTCTATGGAAGTGACACTAATTCATGGAAAATGCAGTGACGCCTGTCAACGCCCGTCGTTACGCCTTAGCGCTCTAGCATAACGCCTTGACGCCATGATATAGACCGGAGAGAGAACGACAACAACAACAAAGATGCCAGAAGAGAGAACAACAACAGCAACAAGTTTTTTTCATATAGTTTATTCATCCCAATGTGACATCATACCCACGCTGGGGAGCCGCGTTGGGTATGTTTACAATTCAAGAAAACTCTTGTCCAATCAGAGGCCGCCATTTGGCGCTGCATCTGTTATATTCCTTCTTGTCCGTTAGATGTATTTTCGGCTGCTCTTGTCTGTCGCCATTTCAGAAAGTTCCATCTTTGCTCGGTGTGACCTAAGCGTCGTCGGGCAGGCCTGGATATTCTTCGGGCAGCATGTCCTGAAACAGTTGTTTGCGCATTCTGATCGCATTTTCCAGGGCATCGGTGAGTGGTAGCCCCATAGCCTCTGCCAAGTGACGCTTGGTCTTCATGATGGACCTGTGCGTGGGGTCGCCTTTCATTTCAAGCTGTTAATAGATCGCCATGGCTGTTTTCCTGATGCGGTGGCGCATTTGGGTGTACGCCTGTTGTAAATTATCCTCTCTGGCGTCCTCGATCGCTGCAGCGTAAGTATTGATAGCTGCTGTCACAATACGATCCCAGAAGGTAGGTTCTGCCTCACTTTCCACGGACGTAGGCTGACTATCTGAGGTCAAGCTCTCCGTATCACTAGATAGACTCTCAGCAATCTCTGTTTCGGTATCAGTCGATACACTCTCAGCAGTCTCTGTATCAGCATCCGCCTCAACGAACTCCTCGGAGTCTTCAATCCCATGTATATTTTTCTGGTGTCGCATCATATCGTAATGTCTGGTGAACGTGCGTTCGCACTCAGAGCAAGTATAAGCCATGTTGACGGTTGAACGTCGACTGTGCGTGTTTTTGGAAATACGCTTGCTTTTATAGACAGTAACGCCCATCAACGCTTAGCTTAACGCTTCAACGCCCTGGTGAATTAGCTCAGAAGCTCTGATTTTCATGGAATTGACACCAATTCATCGAAATGCTGTGACGCCCGTCAACGCCCGTCGTTACGCCTTAACGCCCGTCTCAACGCCTTAACACACTTTCTTAACGCTTTAACGTCGTTTAATGATGCGTTCGAAGAAATGTTTCTTTTGTGCTATTTCTCTGACATACGCCGCTTTCCAGTTCATGCCCGAGGTTTTCAACATCGACGCTGTTCTTTCAATTTCCATATGGACTGGGACCTAATCCAACAATTTCATATGGGTCACGAGGTCGACATACCGCTGACGTAAAGCCCGTCGTCGTCTGGATGCCAATCTGTTATGGGCTAAAATTGCGGCTTCCTCTTTCGAATACCCTTTGCGTTGAAACTTGTTTTTTGTGGCCCTCAACGTCTTGCCCATCTCGGCGTTCATACTTTCTTTGAACAAATCCTTCCATAGCCTCGAGTTCACATTATGTTCATTCCCTTGTACGGGTTTGAGTTGGTCCTTCACGGTTGACTGATATTCCGGGACTGATGGTATGAAGGGGCCCCGCTGTATGGGGGTGGGTTGCTGCTGCTGCTCTACCAGATGTGGAATCGGTGGATGGTGTCGGGGTATATGACGTTGCGGTGATCCCTCGCCGGGTAACAGGTGGGTCGTCAGCCGGCGATCTTCGGGGGCATGGGCTTTTAAATATACGAATAGGTAGCCGTACGGACGACTTGTTGCCCTTAGAAACGCCTGCATGAAATGGTCGATGTTTTGAGGATGAATTCGACTACCAAACACACGGATTTGTGCTCTGTCAATGGGATTGGAGAACAACACAATGTATTGGCAGTTCAAGGCAATATCTCTGGACGCCTTCCTTTGAGGAAAGAGATTCTGGGTCAAATAGATGACGGACAGATTTCTATGATGGGATCCTTTAGTAAACAAGTCGGCAACGGGTGAATTGTCCTTGGCCGCACTCATCAGATCATCTAGCACTGCCACGTTGGTCTGCTCGGGGTCAAAGTAATACGGTTCGTCTATGTCGTGAGGAATCCCTGGGACGAAACTCGCATTCTGTAATCGCGTAGTTTCGTAGGCGGGCTGCCACTGGCTATAACACCAAACAACACGTGTCGGAGCTGGGGTTGCCACACCTTCCTCTAAGAACTTCATGACCCAGGACGTCTTTCCACATGCCGTAGGGCCGCTCACCGTCATCGTATAGGGATGCTCTACTGCACTTGTTGGACCTATAGCGGGACTCGGCGGTATCTCTTGGTTGTGTTTGCCTTGAATGTGCCTGAGCATACTATCGCGACGAGAGAAGGTTCTCTGACAGAACGTACACGTACACGACATGTTGATCAGTCGACCAATACATAAGGACTGATGAGGGACACATGTTCATTCTTATATGTACAGACACCAACACCAACACCACCACCGCACACTACCACCACACACACACCACCACCACATTCCACCGCCACCACCACCGGGCTCAGAGCTCGGAAGTGACATTTGCATATGACCTCTATGAGGTCACTTCTGCTTCCGTTCACGTGACAGGAACTGACCCTTGACCCCTGCGAGCAATTTTTATACGGTATTGTTAGCGCGCGTAGGGGCCAAAGGTCAGTTCCGGTCACGTGAACGGAAGCGGAAGTGACCTCACAGAGGTCATATGCAAATGTCACTTCCGAGCTCTGAGCTCCACACGCTTTGAGCTCCAAGAGCTCCGATCCAAGAGCTCTGCCATACGGGAGCTCCCACCACCACAGGGCGACTTGTTTACTAAAGGATCCCATCATAGGAATCTGTCCGTCATCTATTTGACCCAGAATCTCTTTCCTCAAGGGAAGGCGTCCAGAGATATTGCCTTGAACTGCCAATACTTTGTGTTGTTCTCCAATCCCATTGACAGAGCACAAATCCGTGTGTTTGGTAGTCGAATTTATCCTCAGAACATCGACTATTTTATGCAGGCGTTTCAAGGGGCAACAAGTCCGTACGGCTACCTATTCGTAGATTTGAAAGCCCATACCCCAGAAGATCGCCGGCTGACGACCCACCTGTTACCCGGCGAGGGATCACCGCAACGTCATATACCCCGATACCATCCACCGAGTCCACATCTGGTAGAGCAGCAGCAGCAACCCACCCCCATACAGCGGGGCCCCTTCATACCATCAGTCCCGGAATATCACCCAACCGTGAAGGTCAAACTCAAACCCGTACACGGGAATGAACATAATGTGAACTCGAGGCTATGGAAGGATTTGATTAAAGAAAGTATGAAGGCCGAGATGGGCAAGACGTTGAGGGCCACAAAAAACAAGTTTCAACGCAAAGGGTATTCGAAAGAGGAAGCCGCAAATTTAGCCCATAACAGATTGGCACCCAGACGACGACGGGCTTTACGTCAGCGGTATGTCGACCTCGTGACCCATATGAAATTGTTGGATAAGGACCCAGTCCATATGAAAATTGAAAGAACAGCGTCGATGTTGAAAACCTCGGGCATGAACTGGAAAGCGGCGTATGTCAGAGCAATAGCACAAAAGAAACATTTGTTCGAACGCATCATTAAACGACGTTGAAGCGTTAAGAAAGTGTGTTAAGGCGTTGAGACGAGCGTTAAGGCGTAACGATGGGCGTTGACAGGCGTCACTGCATTTCGATGAATTGGTGTCAATTCCATGAAAATCAGAGCTTCTGAGCTAATTCACCAGGGCGTTGAAGCGTTAAGCTAAGCGTTGATGGGCGTTACTGTCTATAAAAGCAAGCGTATTTCCAAAAACACGCACAGTCGACGTTCAACCTTTAACATGGCTTATACTTGCTCTGAGTGCGAACGCACGTTCACCAGACATTACGATATGATGGGACACCAGAAAAATATACATGGGATTGAAGACTCCGAGGAGTCCGTTGAGGCGGATGCTGATACAGAGACTGCCGAGAGTGTATCGACTGATACCGAAACAAAGATTGCTGGGAGTCTATCTAGTGATACGGAGAGCTTGACCTCAGATCCGTGGAAAGTGAGACAGAACCTACCTTCTGTGACATCAGCTATCAATACTTACGCTGCAGCGATCGAGGACGCCGGAGAGGATAATTTACAACAGGCGTACACCCAAATGCGCCCCCGCATCAGGAAAACAGCCATGGCGATCTATGAACAGTATGCCTTACTACCGTTTGAAATGAAAGGCGACCCCACGCACAGGTCCATCATGAAGACCAAGCGTCACTTGGCAGAGGCTATGGGGCTACCACCCACCGAGGCCCTGGAAAATGCGATCAGAATGCGCAAACAACTGTTTCAGGACAAGCTGCCCAAAGAATATCCAGGCCTGCCCGAAGACGCTTAGGTCACACCGAGCAAAGATGGAACTTTCTGAAATGGCGACAGACAAGAGCAGCCGAAAATACATCTAACGGGCAAGAAGGAATATAACAGATACAGCGCCAAATGGCGGCCTCTGATTGGACAAGAGTTTTCTTGAATTGTAAACATACCCAACGCGGCTCCTCAGCGTGGGTATGACGTAATATTGGGAAGAATAAACTATATGAAAAAAACTTGTTGTTGTTGTTCTCTCTTCTGGCATCTTTGTTGTTGTTGTTGTTGTTCTCTCTCCGGTCTATATCATGGCGTCAAGGCGTTATGCTAGAGCGTTAAGGCGTAACGACGGGCGTTGACGGGCGTCACTGCATTTTCCATGAATTAGTGTCAATTCCATAGAATATCTAGAAAATCAGAGCTTCAGGGCTAATTCACCAGGGCGTTGAAGCGTTAAGCTTGGCGTTGCTGCAAAATGATACCTGATACGACGCATTTAGACCGCGAATGGTCCATATCTACACCAAAATACCTTCCTTCACATCCCCAAACTGACGGGAAAAGCCCATTGGCCAACTGCGCATGCGCAGATTGACGCGACTTGCAATGAAACAAGCCAGTCTGACCCACGAGAGCTTCACACTGATACCCCAAACGACGCATTCGGACCAAGGATGGTCCATCTCTACACCAAATACCTTCCTTCACTGCCCCAAAATGCCCACTTTCGCTACTACTCCTACTGATGACGTCACCGATGACGTCACAGATGCTGTGGACAGCCCTCAAATCGAGGTCTGCACCCCGAGAGCTACAAAATGACACCTCCCACGACGCATTCGGACCAAGGATGGTCCATCTCTACACCAAATACCTTCCTTCACTGCCCCAAAATGGCCACTTTACTTACTACAACCAACTGCGCATGCGCAGATTGACGCGACTCGCATTTTAAAACTCGCCATTCTCACTCTACCCCACACAAGCTTCACTTTGACACCTTCCACGACTCATTTGGACCCATAGCGGTCCATCTCTAAATACCCCCCAAAATGCCTGCTTTCTATACTTTCTTCAGACTGTGCATGCGCAGAATACTGAAAACGGACGAACTATTAGTCCAGTCGGATGCTCCTCCACGAGAGCTTCAAAATAAGACCTCACACGACACCATAGGATCATTAGGGGCTCATCTAGACCCCAAAACGTCCACCCAGTATGGGCCTATACCCCTATAGCCAGTATGGGGCTATATGGGCCTACCCAGGCCTCGGTGAACTTTTTCCAGAAATGTCACCGTTTCGCTTCGAAACCCTCCCCATCGTGTTCTAAATGACGAGACGTGAAAAACAAATTCAAACAACCCATATCACAATGAACGTGTGTGAATTTCCCAGGTTGAACCTATACCCCCATATAGCCAGTATGGAGCTATATGAGCCTATATCCAGACCTTCCCGGTACTTTTCGAAAAATTTAACCGTTTCGCTCTTCCCATCGTGTTCTAAATGACGAGACGAGAAAAACAAATCCAAACAACCCATATCACAATGAACGTGTGTGAATTTCCCAGATTGGACCTATACCCCCATGTAGCCAGTATGGGACTATATGGGCTATATGGTACTTTTCCAAAAATTTCACCGTTGCGCTCCGAGACCCTTCCCATCGTGTTCTAAATGACGAGACGTGAAAAACAAATCCAAGCAACCCATATCACAATGAACGTGTGTGAATTTCCCAGGTTGGACCTATGCCCCCCATAGCCAGCCTATGGGGCTATATACAGACCTCGGTGACTTTTCCCAAAAATTTCACCGATTCGCTCCGGGACCCCTCCCATTGTGTTTTTCTCGGCGAGACGAGAAAAACGAGACCCCACAACCCATAGTAACACCCACCAAAAAAAATTGACCACCCGTCCCCCCATATAGCCATTATGGAGCTATACCCATACAGGCATTTCCCCGTATATTGTATATTGTACGAGACCGTGTTCCGTTTTTTATTTATTTATTTATTTATTTATTATTTTCTGTGAAAACACCCGATTGACTGGATAGGCAGGCCCCGATAAGCCCGGGGACCAATATTATAGGATTGATAGGAGTTTTAGGGTAAAGTCCGCTTTTTTCCGGAGAAATTTTACATGCACCCAGCCATCCATAGCGGCCTAGAGTCCGTGTTCCGTTTTTTATTTTCGGGACAAATCCTAAATTTGCATACACCCACTCCCCCACCCTACCTCTCTCAGCAGGCTCCGCAACCTGTAACCATCTCGGTCATCTATACGCGGTAAGACTGACCCTGGGATCGTGTGTATCCATTTACAGCCTACTTTCGGCAAGTGCGAGAGGGAATTTCCAGAAATCAATACCACGTGACTTCGTCAGCCAATCAGCTAGAGTCTACCGACGTAACCCCAACGTAACTCGCCATTTTCGAATCATGTGATGCCCTACTTGTTGAAAATTACAGATCTACCACACCTCTTGGGTGATACGAAAGTTATTCATACCTATATATTTTGTAAGCCTAGCCTTTATCTGTTTCCGAAGTGGTTTGAAAACCTGTAATTTATCAGATTCCTCGAGTCTGTTCTCTGCCGGATGAAGGCCGAACAGAATCCCGTAATATACCGGATATCGCTCCGCAATAATGGAGACTCACGATTCGCAAGCCATCTTATGGATGGCGAAGTGTACGCAAATGCAGGCTCCGATAAGCCAGGGACCGATATTAGCTCTTTGAAATAGGGTTGATAGGGGTTTTCCCCTATTGTAGAGGTAAAGTCCGTGTTCCGCTTTTTATATTTTCGGGATCAATCCTAATTTTACATACACCCCATGGACCGGGTCGAAATACTCGCTTCTGATTGGCTGAGGGCAGCGCTCCACCCAACCGGAAGTGAGCGCTCCACAAATGAGAGGTAATTTACGCTTTTCCTACTACTATTAGGTCACAAATGCCAAAACAATACTTGCACAAGTATCACAGTATGTCATTCTTAGGATGTTTTGTGTTTTTAGAATTGCTTGAACTTCTCATTAACAATATCTATGAGAAATTCGGCCGTAACATATACCAACATTGTTTAGGTATCCCAATGGGTACAAATTGTGCACCAGTTTGGCACACCTATATCTGGTAACCGAACGAATTATTATGGATATTAGTGGGGAAAAAATATCTATATCTGTTCTCGTATGAAAACGCCTTTATGCAGAAATTGACAGAAGATAAGATAACCATCCCATAGCCCATTCCTTTTCATTCATCGGACGCTATATAGGCGATCGCCTTTTCATGAATAATCCCTATATCAGAGACATTGTGAAGGATATTCACCTTCACTGCATACACCTGCAATATGGCTGCATACGGATTATATTTCGTCTGATAGTACTTGTTAGACTATGTCCAGACTGTGACGATTTTAATCAAGGCCACAGAATATAACTGCAGAAACTCCTCAACAGGGTTATACCACCAAACGCATCCATTCAAGGAATGTGTGATTGTTACCCAAGAATAACTTCCTCGGACACTCGGGTGTCATATCTATTGTTCTGACCGGGACAACTGCCCTTTTTGACGTAAAATGCACAGCCCACTTCGTGCTATTTTGTTCCTTCTTTTTTTTTAATAAACGGGTTTAACATGTAGGCCAGTCATACCGAATTATTTGTTTCGGTCTAAATTTCATTTTTCCCCCCATTTTCAAATAATAATAACGATTACTCCTCAATTTATCTAACATTAATTCTCAATCCTTTATCTATACCTATTACGTATTCTATACACGCCTGGATGCGAAGTCTGACATTGACGTACATACCAAAATTTAAGACCGAGAACACATCAATACATCTACCGGTACTGAGGGCGCAGATCTAATCTTTTCACTTGTCCATTGGCGCTCTCGACTGCCCATCTGGTTTAAGTGACCAATCTGGCTGCATTTGCTTCCTCTGTTTGGAACTGTTTGGAAGCGTTGTCCAGGAACGCAAGAGATTCTGCCTGAAAGCCCCACTCTCCTCATTCTCCCCACGTCAGAGTTTGTAACCTCCAAACCGTCGGTAAACAACATTAGCAAATCGCGGTTCTCTTCCTGGTTTAACAGTAATTCGAGACTTGAGAATACAAATGAATGAGGTCCCTCCCGTAGTTTTTCTCTGTCGCAATCGCCAGGTCCAAGATATGTGGCAGTAAATCCCAGGGCTCGAAGTACATTTACTTGCTCGTTCGTGATGGAAGTTAACTGACAGATCACGAATACCAGTCCGGTTTTTTAAACAGGACGCCCCTCGAAGATTTGCCGCTGTTTGTTCTCGTCGATATTCAACGCCTATGTTGATTGGCTCGCCGAAGTTACGCTGAGCTTTTCGGAATTCATCGGCCCCATTCGGTAATTTCAACAAGTTCGCTTCATTTAGTAACGGAGGATGTTGATTGGGCGAGAGCCATGCGCAGAAAAGCTGCGCGCCTCATTACCCCCCTTTGACATCAGAGGGTATATACGACAATAGGGGGTATACAATCTGATGCCATGAGAATGCATTCATATAATACCAAAATTCAAAACATCAACAACCTACTAAAAACCAACAATATGGCCACTTTTTGGAGACACAGAGGCCTGATCCGACCTCAAAATGAAATTTTACTAAAAGATGGAGTACATCTCAACCATTTAGGCCAGATACTGTTCTACCGGTCTATGAAGCGGGCCCTTGGAGTAGCAGTAACTCAACATCAACAAAACCTGAAATGATCACCATCCACATTCCCGACCACCGACTGCCGACCACCTACCACCGACCAAAGACCACCAACCAACAGGACCAATACCCTCCAAACTCCGAAGGAACCGCCCTGACCTAACCATTTCAGTGGAGTCCCAAAAACAACCACAACCAATCAACGGAAACAAGTACAGCTTCTACATTCAAACGAAATCGAACGATGCCCACCACAACCACGGACAATCGGAACCATACTCATTGAAGACAACACAGATAAGACGTAATACACCTGAGATGCCACCGATGAAACGACTGCCCAATGCAAACATTTTCCTTTGACTCTCACGCAATATAGGACGTAGACCTGCCGTCCTGTGCCCCAATACACACTCCAAGCAATTGTTACAGGCACAGATTTCTGGAAGAACCACCCTGTTCCCATGAGCGCCATTAGGAAAGTCGATTCGAAAAATCCTCAAGGCGCTCACGGTTCTCCCAGTTTTTTCTGGACGGCTTTGTGCGTACAAAGGGGTACCGAGACAAAGGAATCATACACGCGATTACATTGAACTCTTATTCACCAGTATAACAACCAAAACAAAAACAAAAAAACAGCAAAAGACTTACGAACTTGTACATATAGCGATTCTTATTTATTTCTATTAATATCTCCTACTAATCTCTCACTGTTATTTATTATTTATCTATTTATTTATTAATTTATTTGTTTATATAATTAGCGCTGAAAAAGATATTCGATAAACCAAGTAATGTACCGCGAAATTCAAATAAAACATTGAGTTGATGGGCCGCGAAATCCGAATGGGAAGCGGCCCTTAAACTACAATTTCAACAACAAATGCACTCTCCTAAGAAAGCCGACCAAGGGCATAATACTCCCTCATTGATGACTTCAAATTCACTCCTTTGTGTACCCACTGTAACTGTGAACCAGATATTTTTTTCTGTTCTGGCCTAAACGCGTATTTTGGTGACAACACTCCCACTTCGACTTGTTAAATGGTACATTATAGTGTCCATAGAGAGAATTATATATTCATATAACGAGAACAGTTCAGAGAAATACACTTTCCCTCGTTTTTTTACCTCGGAATATTAAATGGCTGATCCATGAAAATAACCACAGTCATGAGTGAGCTACAATGGGGGTCGATCGCGAGTTGTAGCACAAATGCAGTATATGTATACACAGTTATATCTATATTTTATTAACTGAATATCACTGAAGATTGTTTCACGTAACATAAATGAATCCAAATCTGATATATTAAGCAAATCAATAAAATAACAAGAAGACAAAAGTTTTTATCCAAAATGTGACTAGAACTCATAGCCCAACAAACTGGTCGCCACACTGCTTTTGAAAGGGAGCAGCCTAACAACTGGACTACGACGACGTCTGCCTCATGCATTTTTTACTTGCCCACAGAAAGTTAGGCCTACTGGTAGAATACACGCGGAGCATTTGCACAATTTTTTTTATTTTGAGGAAATATGACGCCTCAAACCAGAATGATATTTCAACCGATTGTAACACTAGGCATTGTCATAATAAATACATACAAATTGTTTTGGTTTGAGGTGTCATATTTTATATATAAAGGGGACTCCCTCTAGAAAATGTCCCTAAAATGTCGAAAGAGCACATCCGACCGTTGTCAAACTTGAATAAAACCAGTTTAGAGCAATTGACCGTCACCATTTCACATGGTATGAAACTTTAGCAGTTTTACAGGAAATGACAATCACTTTCATCCGTTTCACTTTCAAATGAAAATCTTGTTCACTACCGTCACACCCAAAGGCGTTATTCTCGGGTAACCGTCACACATGCTTTCCCTCAATTCTGTGATAACTATCGTACACTGACAGCAAAATACGATCATAGCGTGCTAAATCCGTATGTCTGCCACAGTCCGTCCACCCAACACTCCTTTTGTCCATACCACGGATATTAACTGTTCCCTTATTAAATGATAACTGTAAACATAAACTACGCATCCTTTACATTGTTAAAATCCATTGTTCCCACAGATCAATTTCACATAAACTAGGATAAAAGTAACTCCGAAAATGGAAGTCATTGTGATATAATATTCTATATTTCGGCTGTGCTTATGCCATTATCAGGAATACATATAAACAATTGGTTTTTTGATTGAAATTGCAGTTTAAAGTCCGCTTCCCATACGGATTTCGCAGCTCATGTTCACCTGAAGACAATCAAGTCTTCTAAGAATCAATCAGTTTATTGCTCTGACTTAGTACAAAGTATGGAGCACATATACAATGTTAATTATCAATGCCATGGCGGCTAACTTGACAATCTGTTCATTTAATTTTGAGGGCCTCTAGGCCTCTCTTAACAAAGGTACACAGCTTATACGTTATTTTGCGGTTTGCATTAAATAGTGCTTTGAAATGATATATACTATTGGATCTGGTATAATATTCTGGGATCAGTTCTGCCCTTAAATGACCTAGACCTTTACATTCAACTATAAAATGGTATTCATCCCCCACCTTTCCTTCGTTACACATGGTACATAACCTCATTTCCCTGGGTATATTTTTATATCTACCCGTTTCGATTGGTAAATTATGATTAGACAATCTAAACCTAGTCATATTTATCCTCTTACATAAAGACAATTCACCTAGGTATCGTTCGAAGCAAAGGTCCGTTTTAAATACTCTGTATAAAACTCATTTTGTACTATCATGTATAGTAGATGACCATTCCTGTCTGTACTGATCACATTGTCTAAGGTTCACGGCATTAACAACCCATCTAGAGGATATTCTATTTTGATCGTGCCACGTATCTGACATACCACAAGTATCCAATATGCGCTTTATTCGTAGGATCCATGGCGATGAATATATTCCGTTTTCATGCAAACTTAGCATTACTTGATACATTTTTGAACTCAATTTGGTTTCCTTACCCTCTATCAATTTACACCAAAACTTTATCATCCTGGTGTTTATCTTTATTTTAACGGGGTGCCTGCCCAATTCACCGTAGACCATCGCAGACATAGTGGATACTTTAAGACCCAAGATATGCTTACAGAAAGATATATGTATTTTCTCGATCAAGTCAGTATTACTGGTTCCCCACACTTCACAGTTATATAGAAGTATAGGCAGTACGAGAATGTCAAACAACTGTAACTGCAATTCTATTGGTAGTTTCTGTCTCCTGCATTTTCCAATTAGAGAATACATCGCCTTGCGGCCTTGATCTGCCAAATACTTTACACATGTATTAAAGCTCCCATTATATGCAACTTCTATACCCAAGTATTTAAAATGATCAACAGTTTCAAGCTGTTTTCCGGAATATGTAAAAACAGCATTGCAATTCTTTGTTCTTCGTTTACTAAAAACAACCACCTTTGTTTTTGGTACATTCACTGTTAACATCCATTGTTCACAGTATAACTGGAGACCATCAAGAGCTCTTTGGAGACCCTCTTTCGTGTCAGAAAAAATGATCATATCGTCTGCATACAGAAGCAGCATAACTTTGAAAAATACATTTATAGCGTCCCACTCAAGTTCGACACCGTCACCATATCCCTGGGTAATTAGGACTTTTTCCAAATCATTCACAAATAGTGAAAACATTAGAGGAGATAAATTCTCTCCCTGCCTTAAACCTCGAGTACTACTGAAAAACTCAGTTATATTTCCATTCACTTTAACGCAGGACTTTACATCTTCGTACATGTTTTGTATAACTGTAAATATTTTACCACTTATACCAAGTTGCAATAACTTTTTCCACAGTGCGACTCTCCAAATCGAATCGAATGCCTTTTCGTAATCGACGAAAACACAATAAAGCTTTGATTTCTTGAATAAAAACAGTTCGACTAAGCATTTCAATAAAAAAATATGGTCTGACACACTATAACCCTTACGAAACCCAGCCTGGTTTTCAGACAATAGGCTATATTCTTCAACATAGTCACTCAGTCTCTTGTTTAACAGGCCTGTGAATACTTTACCGAGGCAGCTAAGCAGTGTGATACCTCTATAATTTCCTGGATCAGTTGGGTCCCCCTTTTTCTTGAAGATTGGCACAATTATGCCGGTTGACCAGCAGCTAGGTATCTTCCCTTCATCTAGCACTTTATTAAATAATACCACATACAATGTTCTAAATTTTTCAAATGTACAGCTAATATACTCATTCAGAATGCGGTCTATACCAGGCGATTTCCCATTTTTTAGGTTCTTTACGACTTCCAGGATTTCTGTTTCTGTTATTGAAGCATTTATTTTATCATCTACTGGGATTACGGTGTCAGTAACGGTTCCCAAAATATCATTGGATTCATCATTATTCAGTTCCCGCTCACCTTCATTTAGCTGCTTAAAATGTGCCACTAGTGCTTCCACATCCGCTTTACAACTGTTCCCTTTTCTTCCATTAAGCAGCTTCCAGAATTCTTTTGGGTTACTAGACTTCCTATCCATAATCTTATTACTCAGAGTTTCCTTATAAGTTCTCTCTGCCTTATTTAAAGTTTTTTTATACACCCTACCGCTTTCTGACATACGCATTCTATTTCTATCAGACTTTCTTCTCCTAAAAACTTTTCGATCATAATTGAATTGCCGTCGTGCTATCTGACACTCTCTATTGAACCACGGCTTATCACCAGTCCTTCTAGGGCCTCTATTTTGATATCCTTTACCATTCCCAAAAATGTAAGGACTTGATTGTCTTCAGGTGAACATGAGCTTCATTGTATTAACCAGTTCTCACTAATATATTGAGTGTAACTCCCACCAGTGGTATTGTTTGCTGAACTCCGATGCTCGCTTGTATATTTGCCGCCTTTTCTACTCAAACTTGTATATATAGCCGACTGTATACTCCAATTGTTTATAGACTTTGACTCGACTGCGACTTTGATTCAGGGTCAGGATTGGGACTACAACTCGCAAGGTGGACGGACGTATTCCAGCACAGCTCTGCACATTTCGGTTGTATTTTGTCCTTACATTGAGTTTGCTTTAGTTCATTTCATTTCATTTCATTTGATTATATACATTTTTTCTATTTTGCTTTATTTTCAACGTTGAGATTTACTCTCTTCTGCCCCATTCTATTTTCCTCCTTATTTTATTGTTTCCCCCCCTTTTCTTTCCTTTTTTTTTTCTTTCTCTCCCTTTGTCTTTCTCTCCCTTTGTCTTTTCTATATTACTTCCCAACCTTATTTTCTCTCCCCCTCCTTCCTATTTTTGGATTTAGTGTGCAGGCAGCCAATATATCTAGGCTTCTTGCTTATTTATTCTTTGATATACATACACCCCCCCCAAAAAAAAAAATATATTTATTTGCTTTATTTATTGATTGATTTATTGATTCATTCTTTTTTCTTTTTTTTTGTTTGCTCCTATTTATTTATATTTATATTAGTTAGACAATCTTGTACAAAATCAATTGTCATTTCTCATACTAATTTGGGCTTCTTTGTGTCTCATTCCCTGCTCGGAGTCGCCCCAGAGCCAATCTGTATACAACTAACTGTGTGTCCTAACCATTCCCCCGTGCTTTCACATAGTTAGTGTGCACATTATATACTGTAACCTATATTTAGACTACCGGGATTTCAAGAACCAGGCGAAGAACTATGGAAGGGAATGAAACTGATGACGACATGGACGTAGATCTTGACGATAGAAAAAGAGACCGGTCTGGCAGTCAATCCAGCCAAAGTACTTCCAGAAAATCAAAGGCTCGTAAAGAAAGCACACAGCAAAGTAATAGAGGTCAAAACAACAAAAGCAAAGAAAACAAAGGCCAAGAACAACCCATGAACAAGGATCAGGTAAACTCCAACAAAGGCAAAGAAAACAAAGGCCAAGATCAACGTGCAGACAAGGAACAGGTAAACTTGAACGTTGTTATGAATACAATAGGTGGTACACCTGTAGGTAATCTCAACCCAATTAGATTTGGCCAAGATTTGCACAGAGCTTTGGGCGGCCCAGTAAAAATGGTTAAAAAACTGCCGAACAGAAATCTTCAAATAACCTGTGCAAATCTTGGTCAAGTTAAAAAACTTCTGAATATGCACAACATCATGGGTAGGGACATTAAATGCACACAACAAGGGGGAGAGACAGGATCACGTGGTGTTATTTATGGGGTTGACGGAGAAATTGACGAAGACGAGGTTATTGAGGCACTTGAAAAATATAAAGTAACGAAAGCCGAACGATTGACCAAAGGCAGAGATAAGACCCCAACCTCTTGCATCCTTCTATATTTTGAAACATCTACTCTCCCCCCTGAAATTGTTCTTGGGTACAGACTGTTTGAAGTCAAACAGTATATTCCGCCTGTGCCCAGATGTTACAAGTGCCAGGCGATGGGACATACGGCGAGTTTCTGCCGTGGGTCTGTGAAGTGTCCTCGCTGTGGAGGTGCTCATGATTTTCAGCATTGTGAAAATAAAGACACCCCTAAATGTGCAAATTGCGGACTTGGACACTCCGCCGGTTGGGGCGGATGTTCTGTTCGCAAGGAGGCTAACAAAGCTCAATATATCAAAATCACCGAAAAGATATCATATTCAGACGCTCTAAAAACCATAAGAAATACAGAAAATCCAGAAAGTGAACCTATTATTTTATCTTCACAAACAACTCAATTTTCCCAATCATCCGTTCAGTGTTCACCAACTCCTGGTCCGTCGACTTCCTCTGACATGAACCCCCCCTCCGAGGCCTCCTCGAGGGCGCCCGACAACGAGAAGTTCTAATGTCAATTCCCAAACACAATCTCCTTCAATTGCAAGTGGTATAAACAAAGACATGATGACATCACTAATTAGTCTAGTTGTTGAAGTCTTATTTATATTTGTACAGAAACAAAACACTGCTCAGAGATTAACCAAAATCATGTTATGTGTTGAACGGCATTTGGGAGCAGAGTCCTTCAACAAGGAGAAACTACTCCGTGACCTAAATAAATTTGCATCAGAGGGAGTCACGGATCTCGATGAGGGTGAATAATGGACATACACCATAACATATACATCTATGTCGTACTTATTTTATTATATTTTATTATGGGTTTTACAATATTACAACAAAATATCCAGTCTTTAACTGCTCATGGACAGGAATTTAAATTTTACCTGTCTGAGCTTAAGGATCAACCTGATGTTGTATGTCTACAGGAGACCTTTTTAAAACCTCAACTAAATTTTACATTCCCAGGGTATACCATCAAAAGATTTGACCGAGCAAATGCGGATAGAGGTGGGTTGGCTATGTTTATTAAGAATGGCATCTCATTTACAGAGGTCAAGTTACCTGTTTTTGACATTATAGAATGCCAATGTTATCAAATAGCCATAAATGATGGTAACCCTGTTAATATTATAAATTTATACAACCCTTGTAAAACATTGAATATTACTGATTTTGATTCCCTTTTCAATGCTGTAAATAATACATGTATATTATGTGGTGATTTTAATGCATACAATCCGTTATGGGGAAGTAATAAAACGGATATTAATGGAAGGGTTTTATATGAGGTTATTGATAAATTCAATTTAATAGTTATGAATGATGGGTCTCCTACAAGACTAGATACTCATTCTGGTAATATGACCCCATTAGATCTCACATTATGTACTTCTGATGTATCATGTGTAAACAATTGGTCGGTTGATTATTCAGCCCCATGTGCATCAGATCACTATCCTATACATTTTAACTTTGGTTTTAATCCATATAATAATCATCTAGGCAATCCACCCAAATGGAAACTTAAAAAAGCTGACTGGGTGAAATATGGTAAAGAATGTGAGGTCACTTTTAATCAAGATCTTTTTAATAACGACATAGATGTAAGTAGTATACAAGGTGTAAATCATCGCAGTAGCGCCTCACTGCGCATGCGCAGAACTGGGTGTGACGTCAGAAGTGTGTCTGTGCGCATGCGTGAGTTGAGATGTGAGTGGGTGGGTTCAAAATGGCGGCCGCTTATTTTCTCTGCGACGTTGAAAGTCCGCCATTTTGAACCCACCCACTCACTCGGGTGCACTGATTTGACCTGGGATGTGAGTGGGTGGGTTTAAAATGGCGGCTTAGGGTGTTGTGTGTGTAAAATAAGGGTCCGCCATTTTGAACCCACCCACTCACCGGGGTCATTGAGTGCACGATGTGAGTGGGTGGGTTCAAAATGGCGGCCGCTTATTTTCTCTGCGACGTTGAAAGTCCGCCATTTTGAACCCACCCACTCACCTCGTGCACTGATTTGACCTGGGATGTGAGTGGGTGGGTTTAAAATGGCGGCTTAGGGTGTTGTGTGTGTAAAATAAGGGTCCGCCATTTTGAACCCACCCACTTACCGGGAAAACGTATAAAAGCAGTCGATTTTTAGGGAAAGGGGTGTATTCAATTGCACTACTTTGTGGAGCACTCTGACTTACCTGACCTGACCAGCCAGCCTGCCTGTTTCACCTCTAGTCTGCTTCACCTCTAGCCAGCCAGCAAGTCAGCCAGCCAGTCATCCAGTCAGCTTGCCTGTTTTGTATGAGCTGTGAACCTTTTACTTTTTTCACTTTTACCGGTGCCCATTCACCATACTTTTACACCGTAGCAGTTGCTCATCAGCCTGAGCCTATAGTCATGGAGCCAACCGTGCTAGTGTCGCTTCGAAACAACCGTGTTCGCTTCATTGATGAAATACAGCGTGTGGGTGAACTATGTGATTTCCTTATGCAGGAACACATACTCATGAAAGAGCATGTCGACGATATCATGGCCGAGAAAACTTTTTCAGGACAAAACAAAGCTCTCATCGACTTTCTACTGTGCCATGGCCCCTATGCATGTCTACTCTTGGAGGAGGGGCTGAAGATCACGGGAAATGAAGAACTAGCACATCTATTGATAGCCGACGACGCCGTTCTACCAGATGAGGATATGTTAGTGGTGGACCAAGAGCGTACAGCTAGCAAACGTACTAGCCCAGAGAGTACTCCACCTGTTAAACGGGCTGGACGACCCAAACGCCCTCGACTAACACCGTTAGTAATACCTGTGGTTGAGAACCAGCAAGTGAAACAAGAACTTCCTCTGTCTGTCCAGGAGATCAACAATCTGATCGATGCGGCTCACCAGGCAGCTCACAAGGACATTTGGGAGCTCACACCCTATTTAACGGTCAGTGTCAAAGATGAAGAAGTGCATTTTAATGCAGCGGGCTTTAACGACAGACCTGGTAAGCATATAGCCATGAACTTGGACACCTGGCAAAAACTGGAGGCCCTTGATTACGCCATCGATGCGGTTATTCGTGACCAGGGGAATAACGAAGCGAAATTTCCTGTGGGTGACGACATCTATGTGAGCTGTGCTTATTTCAATGACCAGCTCCTGGTGCATATTCGAAAATGGCGAAAAAGGTTAGATACACAAGAGCTGGTGGCTTGTCCTCAAGGGGTGACATTGAAATTAACGGCCTGGCGGGAGTTGCAGCGTCTAGCCAGTACAATTCGTCAAACTCTGGCCTACCAGGTGTCGCACTATATATATGAGAAGTACATCGAGACAGTCCTGCAGCTCATCAGACCTCACATGAACACTCTGGTAGCCTCATACGAGTCCCTCACTGAAGCACTACAGGCTGTGACGGAGGCGCAAATTGCTACGGCAGTGGTAGCGGCTTGTCCTTCCAAAATCCCACGTGAAGAAATTGTGACGTACATCTATGTGCACCAAGGACGGAAAGATGATGATGAATTCAAACAAGTCTTGTTGACGAACTATTGAGAACAAGGAAAACATGTATTGATCTGGAGAGATTGTATTAAAAAAATTCAATACTTACCTATAATTGTATTAAATTCAATTGTGAATACGTTCATTGTGTGTTAATAAAAAAATAGTAATTAAAAAAATGCTTAGTGTTCATTTTTTTCCTTTTTTTAATAGTCAAATAGCTCCAAAAAACGTCTATTTCCATTCTTGCGCATGCGCAGAATGCTGATAGTTCAACCCACACCAGTCCATCAGATGACCCTTCATCTCACCTTCACATTGATACCTCACTCGGCTCCATCGGGCCACTAGGGGCTCTCCTAGCTCCAAAAAGGCTATTTTGCAGATAAATGTCAACATCGGGTGTACGAAGATTTTTATTTTTTTTATTTTAGAGGTAGTGGGTCGAGTGAGGTATTAAATGGAAGCTGACGTGAAATGCTTCACATTGATACCTCACTCGACCCGATTGGACCACTAGGGGCTGCCCTAACTCCAAAAACGGTTATTTTGAAGATTGCGCATGCGCAGAATGCTTATAGTTCAACCTACACCAGTTCATCAGATGCTCCTTCACGTTACCTTCAATTTGATACCTCACTCGACCCGATTGGTCCATTAGGGACGCCTCTAACTCCAAAAAGGCTATTTTTGAAGATTGATATTTTTGATATCATCTTCGCGCATGCGCACAATTACCCTAATTCAAGCCCATACCCAGTCTATCAGATGCTCCTTCACGTCACCTTCAATTTAATACCTCACTCGACCCGATTGGTCCATTAGGGACGCCTCTAACCCCCAAAAAAGGCTATTTTCATAGCCTTTGGTCTTCGCGCATGCGCAGAAAATTCAAACCAGCCTTTTTTGGAGTTAGGCCAGCCCCTAGTGGTCCAATCGGGTCGTGTGAGGTATCATTGTGAAGCATTTCACGTCAGCTTCCATTAGATACCTCACTCGACCCGCTACCTCTAAAATAAAAAAATCTTCATTCACCGGATGTTGATATTTATCTTCAAAATAATCTTTTTTGAGGTTAGAGGCGTCCCTAATGGTCCAATCGGGTCGAGTGAAGTATCATTGTGAAGCATTTCACGTCAGCTTCAATATGATACCTCACTCGACCCTCTACCTCAAAAATAAAATTTTGTTGACTTGACGTATGAAGATTTTTGTTTTCAAAAAAAATTTTTTGAAAAAAATTTTTTTTGGGGAAAAAGGATGATGGACATCTGGTGTTAGTTGGGTGTGCTTAGGAAAGAAGTTTTCTCTTCCGGAAAGATGGGTTGGCCCTGAAAAGGGCCGTTGATAGCGTGATACGACACACTCAGGCGCGGAATATTCTCTTCACGCCTCCTACATGTTTTCTGCATATCGGACATTTTATTTTCAAATGGGACTCGCCGGCATCAATGCATCGACACATCGCACCTTGACACGTCAGGGTTACCCAGCAATCCTTGCATAGGCAAAGATGTCCACAGGGTAACACGGCGTACCAACTTTCCTCCTCCGTACAGATACTGCATCCTGTTTTTTTCTCTTCGACACGGCGTTCTTTCTTGAGTATGGTAATTTGCGCTTCCATCCCATTCATGGTCGTCTCCATCCCATCCAGCCCTCTCTGCATGACCATAATCTGTTCATTGAGTTGGATTATCTCGACTTGGTGGCGACAGGGTTGTGGTGTTTCTGCCGCTGAAATTGTGGGAGTTTCGGCAATGGTAGGAGGTCCGGCTGTAGGGGCTTCAGTCCTTATACTTTCAGTGTAGACAGGCGGTGTCATCGTGGTTGTTGTTGGAGGTCTACTAGAATTTAGCCAGGGTAGCTCGTCTTGTTCTCCACCTTCCGTCACATCACTGTCGTTTTCTTCCATTCTGTGTATGTCTTGGTCCTGTTGTTCACTCAGTCTTCGCAGCCGACTACTTTCTTCTGTTCTTACTTCTTCCCGCAATTGTTGTGCGAGTTCTTCGGTACTGTTGATTAACGTGGATTCATCTTCAAGTACTCGCTGAAAACTGGAGATGATCGTCAATTCCCTTCCATCTTCTTCTTCATGGGCAACGATTTCTCTGTGTTCTTCTGTATGAGCAATTCTCGGGTCTCGAGTCGGATGATGTGTAAACAGAGGGGCACGTCGTCTTCGAAAACTCATGATGGTGTATTGGTGAATACATATCAAAATTATACGTTATTTATAGTCTAGTGGGGAGGTGAGTACAAAATGGCCGTGATGCACAGTCCTCCATTTTTAACCCACCCACTCACCGGCGTCAGTGCGTGCAAGATATAGGCTGACCCACTGTATAGTGATTGGGAGTACAAAATGACGGTCAATCCACAGACCGCCATTTTGAACCCACCCACTCACCGGCGTCAGTCAGTGCAAGAATCCCACTGTGCTGTGTATGTACCCCTTGTCCCAAAGCATTAAATTTCTTATTATTTTTTCGATAAAACCCGTCACAATTTTCATGGAACTATTAGACGACTGTCACCCAGAGTCTATACACGTTTTTTTAGTCAGGAAAATTAATTTATTTCCCATATATCTGGTGTTTCAGACTCCCGTACACGATTTTTATGGGTTTAAAATCAATAAAAATTAATAAATAGCGGTAGTGTGTAGCGTTAGACGGTTAAATTTTTTTTATACAATACATTGAATTGCCTGAGTGCAACTTGCAATAAAAATATAGGTGCGTTGACAGTTATTGAAAAATGACAGTCGTTTTTAAAATGGGGAAGAAACACAAATATTGGCAGTGTCGTAAAAATATATCACACAGCTAGAGTGTTATCGCTGACGTCCGCGTGAATTAGACTATAAATAGCCGCTGTATTTTTTTTATTTTTTTTTAATTATTCACCAATACCCAGTCATGCAGTCACTACCGCTGATTGAAATCAAGGATATTGACGACTTCATGACCCATGATGAAAATCAACTCTACGGGAATATCATAAGTTTGGAAGGTCATGACCAACCCTGGATAACTGATATCATGGCAGAATTATTTCCTCCTTCACCTGGGAACCAGCCTGCTTCAACTTCAACCCTACCGGATGTTTTTCCAGCCGTCGACCTCTGTTTTGACAAGATACACGCCGAGTTAGAAAAGATGTTGAAATCACCCCCAGTTCCAGACGACCCGGTACAAGAGAGACCCGCCGAAACAGAGGGAAGCATCCAGGCTACAGAAGAAGAAAAAAGACCCGATGCCAAGGCAACAGAGAACAGAGGAGAACATTTCACCCAGAAGAAGAAGCGAGTACAGAAAAAAAGAAAAGATGTCCGGCTACGCAAGAGGGAAGATACAAGGGGCAAGAGAGAGAGGACACCTCCCCTCCAAAAAATGCACGATGAGGTGTATTATGTATGGGCGATCTCCACTTCAACATTGGGCTGTAACACAGAAAGACAAAGCCAATTATATCTACCCTGTGTAGAGTGTTCGAACCAATTTGCCCGGTTTGCCATAGCTCCTTGCGGTCATTCGGCATTGTGTCAAGTCTGCATCCATCGTCGGGCCCAAATACCTACCTGTGCAGAAGCCAATCATCCTCAACCGTGTGAACTATTACCGCTTACCTGTACCGTATGCGCTGAGAGAAGACGCCGACTTCAGATGCCCTCAACGATGTAATTTATTACATAGCAAAAAAAAAAAGAAAAACAGAAAAAAAATTGTCCTTTTCAGGACATTATCTTTTCCGAAAGAGAACTGCTAATCACACGCACAAAATTAAACACGAGATCCCCACACCTTATAACCCCTGTGTTCATTCAAAATAAAAGCCCCGTTCGGGCTATTTTTATCAAAAATAAATTACCCCAATTATCTTTTTCCGAAAGAGAACTGCTAATCACACGCACACAATTAAAAACGAAGTCCCCACACCTTATAACCCCTGTGTTCATTCAAAATAAAAGCCCCGTTATGCATTCGGGCTATTTGATCAAAAATAAATTACCCATTATTCGGGGTTATGTCCCCCCGGTTGAAAAAAAATAACAATCCGTTATCGCGCAGATTGTTTATTAATTAATGGGGCAAAAAGAAAAAAATCCTGTGTTTGATATATGTGATAGAGATCCGTTCTGACAAGAACGTTTTTCATATAGGCCAGGGATTGTTTTTTTTGATTTGCTAATAAAAAGGGAGTAATGTAGGACATTCTGTGCGTTAAATTCATGTGCTAGTTAGAAGTTTTCTCCCTCGGAAGGAATGGTTTTGCCCTGAAAAGGGCATTTATTTTTTTCCCCAGTTTATTCTGGGGAGAGTAGCTTACATCTCAGTTGTACGGTGGCTGACAAAGTGGCTCACAGGAAAGTATCGGTAGGGGCTGATGCCGTACTCTTCATCGATGTCCGCATCAAGGGGGCGCCCATCTG